>JASVER010000036.1:1434855-1593467 GCA_030449065.1 Oceanodroma leucorhoa
AAAGCGCCTCTTAATTTTTATATTTTTAAAAATTATTATTTATTTTTATATTTAATTTGGGGCGGGGGGTCACTCTCGCGTTTAAAAAGCAACCCTCCCCCCTAAAAAAAAAACCAAACAACAACCCAGCGAGCCAAGCCAGGATGCTGCTGCATTGCACTGGATTTTTACATTTATTTTTTTTCTTCCCTCAATCAGCTTTTTTTTTTAATAATTTTTGCAAACAGCCACGCTCGGCTCACGGCCTCCGATGGGATTTACACTCGGGGAAAGAAGCTTTTTCCTTAAAGACCCCCCCCTGTGCGCTCCCCTTCCCTTGTTCCTTTTTGTTTTTAATTTTTTTTTTTTTTTTTTTTTTTTTTTTCCCGGGTTTTTCCAGAATTAAAAAAAAAAAAAAAAAAGATTTTTTTTTTTTTTTTGATCCGTTTTCTCTTTTCCTTTCCAGGACTCTGGAGTGGTGGGTTAATTCTTTGTACCTGTTGTTGTTATTGTTGCAAAATAACCTGTAAGTCTGTAAATACTCTGCTTGTACGGAAATGTCTGACTGTGCCGGGGATGCAAAACCGCGTTGGCTTTTCTGGAAGGGGTTTTATTTCAGCGCTTTTCCCCTATTGCTGGGCAAAGGCCTTTGCTGGGAGGTGGGGGGGGGGGAATAATGCAAAGCTTTTGCAGTCCATGTCTTGGATGGGTTTTGCAGGGGGGTGCAGAGGGAGGGGGCCCGTCACCCCAGCCTTCCCCGGGTCCTGTATGGAAATGTATCGCCCCGTATGTAAATCCRTCGAGATTTCTGCCTCTCTATCCCCCAGCCTTGCGTATTTATTTCGAGTGGGCCTGCTGTGAGGGTTTGGCTCGGGGTGGGGGTGGATCAGCAGATCGCAAGTCTCATTTTTCTTTCCCCATCGGTTTTTTGGGCTGCGAGTTGCCGCGGCCGCTCGGTGTGGCGGGGAGCAGGGGGAGGGCACGCTCCGGGCTGCGATGGCATTCCCGGGCCGTTGCAATTAATAGAAATTTGTTTACGAGAATAACCACCGCAGGTCACGGTGCCCTCGGTCCACTAATGCAATTGCTCCGAGCTACTGATTCAGCCACCACCGAGCCCCACGGAGCGGCCACCTTGGATGCCAAGTCCCTGGGTGCTGCTTTTATTTTGATTTCTCAGCTGAGCTCTTGAACCAAAACGCTTTAAAGCAAGGAGGGGAAAAAAAAATTAGGAAGAAAGCCCTTCTGCTAATCCGACTCATCATTAAAAATAGCCCGGTGGCAAGACAGGGATGGTACTCCCGAGACACTTGAGATGGTACAGATATGCTGGAGAGATGGCTTTCCTGTAGTTAAAAAGCAATATGTAATTCCCAGGGAGTGAGTGCAGCTCGGGCTGTGCGACTCTGATCCCGGCCCCGGGCAGGGAGGGGGCTCCCCGGGTGTCTGCAAGCGGCCGAAGGAGGAACGTACCCAATAATATAAACTCTGCTCCGGGAWTTTGATTTATTTTTTTTTCCCCAGCAATGAAATTAAAAGGAAGGGGGCTGTTGGGGGGGGTGGTGGTGGTGGTGCAGATCTTTTCTGTTTGTCATTTCTCTGCAGCGTGTGACGCTTTCGCTTTAGCCGAAGCGTGTGCCCGGCAGAGCCCAGCGCCTGCGGGACGTTCGGGAGCAGCGAGAGGGCTGCCGCTTGGGTGTTTTTTTTTTTGGTGGAGACCCGAGGTCGAGCACGGCTTCTGTTCAAGTAGCACTTTTACGGGGGAGATTTCTCGTCCTGCCTGGCCGCTGCCAAGCTGGGCTTGCATCAGAGTTTCCATTCTAAGCCCCCTCCTTACGGGGACGTAGAGAACAGCCACCAGCATCCCCTTTGGGCTGGGAACTGGGCGGCCTGGGCGCCTTCGCGGGGTTTTTGGCCTCTCTCCTCGGGTTTTGTACCTTCTCTTCCCCGTTCTCTGTCACCCAGGACCCGGCTGCAGCTACCCAGGGGCTCCTGCCACCCACYCCCAGCTCCCACCACTTTTTTCTGCCCCCCAAAAGCAGCAGCGGTCCCCGTGGTGCCTCGCTGGAGGCTTCGGGGTGCCAGGGACGGGGTCATTTCCCTGGGACCCCTGTCCCCCCATCAGCCAGAGGGGTCAGTGCCAAGCGAGGCCTCATCACCCTCTTCCCTTGCCCGTCCCATCTGGGTCCCAGCTCCAGGGACCAGCTCGGCAGCCGGTGGCGGTGCTGGTGGCTGCCAGGTGGGCAGGACGGCGMTGCCCCGGCGGGGCAGCCTCCCTCGACTCTGCTGGCTGACAGCAAGCGGCTTTGCTTTGKGGGGGAAGGTGGCCCCATGGGAGGGCTGTTGGGGGGGGTGGGAAGCCAGCAGCAGCCCCCATGTTGGCTGTGGGATGCTCCCCACCGGCCTCGGCTTCGRGGCGGCTCCTGCACACCCACGAGGTGCCTGTGCGGCATGTGGAGGGGCAGCAGCTCGGCCCCGCCGGTGGGGGGGCTGAGGTAACCCCACTCTGGGGGGCCAGCCCCACACAGCTGCCTCTCAAAAACACCCCGCCACCCTGCAGAGAGCCCCTCACCTAGGCAAGGGTTTGAACCCCGATGCGCTGCCCCGCAAAGCAGTGGTGATGCCGGGACGGCAGCGATGCTGCTAGAAGACGGTCCCCTTGGATTTGGCAGGGGTATTTCTGGGCACACCAGAGCGGCTCCGAGGAGCGGGAGTGGAGGCAGGAGCAGTGCTGGGCATCACTACAGGTGCCTCGCACCCCCCGGCAGGGTGTCCCGCTCCAGCCTCTCCATTTCCCCCCCCCAGCAAAGCTCCTCGGATGAAAAGCAACCCCTCTGCCTGCGTGCTGGCATGGGGGGCACAAAGAGGTGTGACATTATTTAGCCCTCCCTGAGAGCTGATGTTGATGTTGAAGGCCTTCGGAGCTGGAGGTGCTCTCAGTGGTGATGGGAGCCCCCGGGGTTTGGGTCGTCCCTCCCAGGGGACACGGAGCGGGTTTTCAAGCGGCATCAAGGCCGGTGYGTATTTTTCCCAGATGAACTGCACCTCTGGAAAGAAGTGCCTCGTCTTTTACAAAATACTGCTTAAATAAACAGTGCCCCACTATAATTTTTCTTTTGAAATTAACTCCTTCAGGCCATGAGGCTTACCCATCCCCGTGCAAAATAGCTGCCAGAACTTTTAAAGAAAAAAAAAATGTGTCTGGGAGAGAAAAGTTTAGCTTGACAGAAGAGAGCCCATAAATCTCTCCCCTTCGCCGTGGCAGTTGAGGATGGGTTGCAGGAGCAGCCTGCCCGTTTCAGAGCCGGGTGCTGCTGCACGAACTAATGCGCGTGCACCGAGGCCAGGCTGCATGCTGCACGGGGACAGCCTATTCCCTGGCTGAATTGAACTATCTTGTTTTCTAATCTAACCTACTTTTTTTTCTTTTTCTTTTTTTTTTTTTTTTTTTTTTTTTTTTGTCAGAGGTTGGTGCTTTGCAGGAACCTGTTCTCAGTGCAATCTCAGAGCTTTTTGTGGGTGTCTGATTTCTGTAACACGTTTTGGTTTCCAGTATGAATGTAACGTACAAAGAATATCATGACACTGCTCTAGGTGTATGTGATCTTATCTACCTGACATTTAGGGKTTTTTTAACCGTCCAATTCACCTGATTTGCATAAAAATCACATGATTTTTCTTTTTTTCCTCCTTTTTTTCATGCATCATCATAACAAACTACTCAGGTTTACCAGGCTGTTTTCTGCCTGTCAGCATGAACGCAGGGCCCGTCTCTCTCCCCCTCCTTCCTCCCCGATGGAGGTTGGGGATGTTAAAGGAGGGGACCTGTGATCCCAGACAGCACTGAAATCCTTAATAAGCAAACGTGGATGGTTTAACTTCCAAGAAAACAAAGCAGCTGAGCACGCATCCCATCCGGTTCTTGTTAATTTAAATAGACGAGACTTTATTGATAAGGAAACTCCCCCGGAACAGCCCCCCGGATCCCAGAAGGCTCCCCCTGCCGCAGCCGTCCTCATTACAAAACAAGGCCGCAATTAAAATAAACTCCAAGAGCTAAACAAACTGCTGCCTCTCGCTGGTCATGTGTTAGCTTTAGCCTTTAACGCAGAACAAAATGTTTTCCTGGGTATCGGCAGAGGCATGGACTCCGGCTGGGAGGGGAAGAGGGAGCAGCAGCCGGGCGTATGGAGATGGCAGGGAGTGGAATACTGCGATGCTCATCGGGGCTCCTTTTTCTTGCTTTCTTTTCTTTTCTTTTTTTTTTTTTGTTTTTTGTTTTAATTGGAGTGTTTGTGATCTGGCTCAGTCCTTACTATGAGGGAAAGGACTGGAAGTGGAAAAACTTGAATGTCGTGGTAGAGCCTGGCTGTTCCAGCACGCCCTGGGCACACCTGACCGTACCTCGCCCCTGCCCRGCCCGGCTCCGAGGCAGCCCACCGACCGCTTGCCCATCTGCAAGCCCCCAGCCCAATTTGTGTTGCTCCCATCACGCCTCGTGCAGAGGCTTTAGACGGCAGTAGGTACCACTCGGCATCTGCTGGCATCTGGAACTGGACTGGTACGATGCGGGGGGGCATGGGGTGCCCCAGGGGACAGGACAAGAGGGATGGAGAGACAGATGGAGGGAGGGACAGCCAAAGGCTGTGGAGGGGCGTGCGGCCGGCCGGCCCGCAGTGCCTCCGTGCAACGACGCGGCTCCCCGCACCGCCTGAGAGCACATTGTTGCCTCCGTGCCATGTGCGGACACCCCGTTTGGGGCAACGAATCGCACTCGGACCAACACCCTGTGAGAAGAACYGCTCTGATGACGGAGGGCTGTGCATCCGCCTCGCACTCACATAAAACCCCAGGATAATATTCCTGCAAAGTTGCCCAAATAACTGGCATATCTGCTTGGCTCTCGCTACCAGGAGACAGTGCAGACTTGCCTGTCAAAAATGACTTTCCTCCCACATAGGCAAAGGAGTGAGATATCTGCCTGTCTGCCTGCCTAATGCCCCAAACACTGACTGGGAGTAAAGATGAGTTACCAGGAGGCGCGTAAGGATYGTCCCCGTCCCACTGAGCACCAACAGCCCCGTGCCATCCCTGCCCCATCTTTGATTTAAAAGGGAAACTTCATCCAGAGTTTTGCCAGCCACAGATAACTACCTCCCACCCCTTCCCGGTCCCAATCAATTTTTAACCAATTATGGCCCAAAGCCTGGCTGTGCCTCGGTGGGGCTGTGCCGGGCGAGCAGCCTCCTGGCCGGGCATGTGGTGGGGGAGCCTTCGCCCGGCCGGCGTCCCCAGCCCACTCCCTTGCTTCTCCCCAGATCTTGTCATCCTGGCACCCACGGAAATATGAAGCGTGTGACCCATGGAAGCTGAAAATCCCTGGCCCGTGGCTGAGCGGCACCACTGACCTCTTTCCTTTTCAGCAGATCTGTCAACTTTCAGCTGTCAAGATTAAAAAAACCTCACTAACCTCTACAGATACATTCCTGATAAGGAGTTACGCTGAGGTAGTTCAAACCTAATGCGAAAGTGGTTGCTTTGTTGGGGAAAAAAAAAGAATAAAGGCAGTGCTTGCTTTGGAGGGTCAATAGTGTTATTTATTACTCTTATACTCATGCCTCGGAGAATCTTGCAGATCCCTGATATTCAAAAGCAGAAGAAGAAGGACGATGCCTCAAAGTTTTATGGGCACAAACACACTGAAATTAAAAGAGGGATTTGCATCGATCCCGATCATTTTGAAACAGGCCTTTAAAGTTCAGGCTAAACCAGCCTGTTGTTTTTTTTTTTTTAATAACTCCTCGGATGTCTCAGCCAGTGGAGTGCTACGTGAATTTCAATTTCTCTCTTCAAATAAAACATCAACATAATTTTTATAGTCTTTGAAATGATCTGCACAATTTYGTTCACTGAAACCCTTTGATTTAGACTTAAAGGATTTCGTGACTGGATGGGAGGGTATCTGGAAGTAATGGTGAAAATGGTAATTATTTGTTTTACTGCCTCCTGAAATTCTTTTATTTCTCTGTACTATCTCTAAAAGCATGTCTGGCAATAACAAGCTGTCTCTGAAAAGAATTCAATTAAATGTATTGCCAACAGAATATTTTATAATTTTTTATACCAGTAGTTAGAGTGTTAAATAATATATTAGTAGATTTATAGACTACATTTAGGTATGACTATGAATAGCTACAGTAAAAAACCAGAATATTCATATGAAAGCRGAGGGGAAGTTTAGTTTCTGGGTTTTAAGATTTTTTCTTCTTGTCCTTCTTATTTGAGTTTCAGTTTTAGGACTTAAAAAGAATTCGATTTTCTCATCTTTTTCTGTTGCTCTCAAATGACAAGAATAAGTCAGCTATTTTTTGAGACAAAAATTCCCCGTGGGATTTCTCCTTGTTTTAAATAATTAAATATTAAAGGAGTAAGAAAGAAGCAGGCGGATTCTACGATATGGACATGAATCGAACGAGGTATTTATTTGCATAGGTACATGGCAAATAGGGAAGGATCAATCTCAAAGCTGTACGAAATGGCCAGTTACTCCATTACAGTGTTACAAATAGATTATTACCCATAAGAACGTAACTCTTAATGTCCTAAAAATAATTTAACTCTAGGATTATTTTTATTTAATCTGGTAAATGACAAATATATTTTTAATTCCTATAAAGCAGAAATAAAACATCTCCCATGAGCTGGAAAGTAAACCCAACTGCCCCCCCCCCCCCAACTCCAACTCCTCCTTTTTTTAAGGACATTTCTTTCTTTTTTTTTTTTTCCTTCTTTTCTTTTTTCTTTCCAAAGTCTCATCGGCTCTTCTGAATTTTGCAATTTATTTCTCCTTCCTTCTCCCTGAAGAAAAACACTTTTCATCAGAAAACATGGTACTTTTTTTCTTCCGAGCCTCCCTGCAAATTGCCTCGCTCTCTCCAGACAAGTTTCTAGGATCAACAAGTTAACCTTCAGAAAGATTACAAAGGTACAAGTGGGCTGCTTAAGAGGTGAATCATTAAACATAAGGCGAAGTATACCACTGCAGAAGGTTTCAATTAAAGTGACAGTTCAGGCAGCCTTTGCCTGCCCGGGAAAGGTATGCTTTTATCGTCAGYGCGCGTTGGGAGCTGCATCCATCCCGGGCAGGGAGGGCTGGTTCCCCCCGGCCGCGTTCTGCATTGCCAGGGCTGCTGCTGCTGCCATCCTYGCTCCTGCAAACAGCTCCGCCGGTTTCAGCGTGATAAATTCAACTGTGACAGCATTAAATATGGGAAAGGGGCCAGATCTCCTTTCTGTCCCACCCAGGCTGGAATGAAGGAGCCCGCCTCGGACCTGCCTTCCCAGAGGCTTCACCCAATGCTCCTCATTACCCCAGCCTGAGGGAGAGCAGGATCAGGCCCACAACCTTCCCCATTACTWCCCCGAATCCTGCTTGCTTCTACTTATTATTATTTTTTGAAGTAGTTTTGTTTTAATATGACAGCGTATTTAATAAGCAGCCCCGGGGTGGAGGGAGGAATGTGAAATCCTTGCCGAGTCGTGGAAATCCTGCACTCGTGCTGCCTTGTCCCCGCAGCCCCCGCAGCTGCTCGGAGTGGGGCCGGCACATTGGTGCTTCTGGTCCCCTTGCCAAATTTCCCGTGGGTGCCCAGGGACCGTCTGCCCCGATGCAGAGCCTGTGTCTATGCACAGAGGGCAACGCATGGATGACTAGCCCACAGGCAGCTGCTGCTGCTCCGTCTGCCCTGCACGGAGGTCCCGCGTGCTTGGAAGGGGTACGTGCAAACTTGGACTTGTTTTTCCTGGCTTCGGGGAGTACAGGCAGCACGGCGGTGAGGCAGGAGACAGAGRGGGGTCAGGTCAGCTGTCCCCCTGACCTGGAGCAATGTTGGGACGTTTCCTGGCACTGCCCTGATTTAAATTTTAAGTATTTCTGGGTTTTATATTTCGCTCCGGCATGTTCCCCTACGGCAGCCCTGAGCGTGGATGAGATCCTCTCCACAAGGATGCTCCAGCGATTGGGTTAATTCCCTCCTGCTAATTCCTTACATAATCATGTGGGCTCAGATCCTCAAAAGTATTTGTGTGCCTGCCTCCCTTGGAAATCAGGGAGTTTAATTGTCTGCTAAAATTATTGTGTTTTGTTTTGAAAGCAGAGGAGGAAATAACAAACTTGGGTTTTATGAGATTTGTTTGCCTCTCTGTGGTCACAGAGCATTTTATCTACCTTTGCAAATAAATTCACGGTTAAATAGCGTAGTGCCCAGATTACAGATGAATTTTTAGACTGCGACCAGTGGGAACTGGGTGCCAACACAGGTTAGGGGAGGTGGGTCTTGGCCTGTTGGTGCTTCTGGTCCCAGTTGGTAAAATGCGTATAGGACAATGGCACGGTCTCGCAAAGATGCTGGAGGGAAGAATCCATTAAAGACTGCGAGATGCTGAGATAGGAGGATAATAGAGATCACGTCAGTGAGAGATGCCATCTATTACAGATAACTATTGCACAGCTGACTGCATCTCCCTCTCTGGAAACGGCTCCTTTCTTAGTTTCATTTTTGGCAATAAAACCCAAAAGAATTCTTCTCACTCCTTGGCATTTGTCCCCTTCAGATATTTCACGCAATACGGAAGAAACAGGAATCAAGATACCATGACATTGAAGTTTATTGCTGATTCTGCTCACGTCGGTTGAAATCAGTCACTAAAACCTCAGCCTGCAGGACCCCGTGCTCTGTATTTTTCTTGTCTAGGTAATCGCGATGGCAGCAGGGGGAGGTAAGTAGAAGGGAAAAGGACTGATTTTATTAGGTGTTAGAAGAGCTTATTAGAAAACAGGGGGAAAAAAAGCAATAAAATTATAAAGACGTGAATTAAAACAAGTGATGAAATCCAGTCCCTGTTGACTGCAAAGGGACACTTCTCTCTGCATGCACCCTTTCTCAGTTTGGAAGATGCCCAGGCATTGATAAACATTTTACAAGAGCCCAACTCCACAGCAGCAAGCAGTGGCAAATACCAGGAGAAAAAATAGTCGGGTGCCAGGATCAGCCCGGCAGCTTCAGAGGCAGCGTTTAACCTGCTGCCTTGCAGCCTGTGGGTCCTGTTTGGGTTTGTTGTCAGCGAACAATTTGGATCTGCAGTATACCTGGGTTATATTTAGGCCAATTAAATTAATTGCTGGAACAGACAACCCTTTTTAGACCCAAGACAATTTTTGCCCCCCTTCTCGATACTGTAGGGCTGATGTAGTGATTCTAGGGCTTTGGTTTGGCAGTCGGAGCATGTGTGTATTTTACGTAAGAAACAGCAGCGGGGATGGAT
This sequence comes from Oceanodroma leucorhoa, assembly GCA_030449065.1. Classification (NCBI taxonomy): domain Eukaryota; kingdom Metazoa; phylum Chordata; class Aves; order Procellariiformes; genus Oceanodroma; species Oceanodroma leucorhoa. The sequence goes on from JASVER010000036.1 coordinate 1,444,159, forward strand.
GCTGCTAGACAAATATTTGGTTAATTTTTGTAATTATTAGTAATAACAATACTCTGCTCTCTCAAGGACCTTTCATCTCCGAGCGTTTTCGAAACGCGAGTAAAGCCAAGCCACGCAGCTCCGCTCTAGGGGCTGTAATTAGCTTGAGCTCCATGTTGTAGATGTGGAAAGTGAGGCGGAGGGAGGCGGGAGGATCGGAGGTGCAGCAGAGCCGGGGAGTGGTGCCCCGAGCAGCAGCCAGCAAGGCCTGCCTGAAGCAAAGCTCCGGCCACTGCCAGGCTCTTTGTGGACCTGTCCTGCGAGGCAAGCTCATCTCACCATGCCGTGATGAATTTCGAGCCAGCTCCTGAGCCAGGAGCCTGAATTTTCCCTCCTGGGAGGTTCAAATGGCCAGGAGGGTATCCCTTGGCCACCAGCCCATGTAATCTCCCCACAGTGTCAGAAGTGATGAGACAAGACGGTTTCATGTGGTTCCCCTTCCCAGCCCTGTGGTGCCTGGGCTCCACATGCCAGAATCCCACAAGATGAGGACGGTCCCTCAGTGACAAAGAACAGGAGGGACCTGGTGGGCTTTGGAGCCCGGTCCCCACAGTTCTGGGCCACCACATCCTCTTTGGCAACTACAAACTCGCCAGGTTGGCTTTTTGCCTCTGGCTGCCTTTTGCAGGACCTCTTTCCCCACATGGTTAAGGTGCTTCTTCAAATTTCCACCCTATGTTTGTTCACAGACTGTTGGTCCCCCTCCATGCTTAGGTCAACTCTGTACCAGCTTTGCCCTCCTGCTCCTGTATGCTCCAGGTCTCTTGGACATCTGTGTCCAGGCTGTGTTTGTCTTGCTTCGAAATGGGTAGAAAACTCAAGAATTTTGGATTATGCCTTAAGAAATTCAGCATCTCATTCCAAAGTGATTTAATAGATCTCTGCCCATTTCTGACTAACTGATCCCTGCCCCTCTTTTTGGCCCTGGAGCAGAGGTAGCAGAATGCACCATGTGTCCTGCAACCTGTCTACCAACCTGGCAGCCTGCCCCATGCCCTTCTCACCACCTCCTTCTGCAGTTAGTACATGGGGCTTTGGTTCATGACCCTTGCTGTATACAGCTGTGGCAGCTGAAGAGGTTGCCATTCCATGCTGTGACTCATGGATGTATGCAGAGGACACAGATCTCTCAGGAGTGAACCCACTGAGATTTCAGGACATGGATAAGGTGATTYGCATGGTCTCTTCCAGTCTGCACCTTCCTTTAGTAGGGTCATGCTATGTTAGCCAGGATCTAGGCCCAGAACTATGATGGGGAAGTAAGTTCTAGATCTAATTTTGAAAAAAAAAAAAAAGAAAAAAAGATATTTAATAATCTATTATTCCTATTCTATTCTATTCTATTCTATTCTATTCTATTCTATTCTATTCCATTCCATTCCATTCTGATGCATCACGAATGTGTGTTCCCAGCAAGTTTCCTGGTTTAGGCCCTAAGTGCCAGCACAGAGATCCTGGCGGTAATGCTGAAATTAGTTGAGCCCAGCAGATTGTCAGAACTTCAACCCGACACAAGGATTCAATCACCTAAGTATATTTCAGATCCCAATTGACCCGATACTTCTCTCTTTTATTATCCGTGCGCAACCTCTCCTGCTGTGCCAAGATTTCTGTGTTCTTCATTTCTTTTCCGTCTCTGATGCCACAAAGTCAAGTGAATGTCTTCAAGGAAATCTCAGTAATAAAATCTATTTCCTCCTCCCTGCTGCAAAGAGAAAGCAGAGTAATAGTTTCTTTATCCATCAGGGACCGGTTAATGCCTCGCTCCTCATCATCACCAAATGCAACTAATAAAGGAGTAAAGGAGATTTGGCAGTTTAATGCAGCAGCTAATTTTGTGCCTGCTGCTCTGCCAGAAAGTATTTTCACTTTTGGGTGATGCCAGAATAGCATGGCTGATTAATTAGCCTTCTCTTGAGTAGGAAGAGCTCAGCTAAGATGCCTGCAGCCCCCAGACATCCCAGGCATTGGCCAACCTTGTTAGTAGCCAGCATTCCCAGTATCTCAAGGGTTCATCGGTCTGTCTGGGTAAGGCAAAAAGACGAYGGTGCAGAGCTTTCCCTCGGGAGGGAGCAGGTCTATTATACAGATCAGGTCTAGCTCTGTCGTTGAGAGAACTGGCTAGAGAAAGCTCCTAGCATGTAGATGCTGGCCAGGCACCACTGACGTGGTGGCTCTCAGTGGGTCACTACAGAGTTCAGCTCTGCATTTGAGGGARGCAGCGCACAGACTTTCAAGTCCCTCTGCAGATCCTGCTTTGGAGGGGTCAGCACTGCAGCCGTCGCACGCAGGCGTGGGGGTCTACGGAAGACTGCTCTCAGGAATAGTAAATATGTTTGTGCAATGAGCAGAAATGCAAAACAAGGAAACTGCAGCCTCGATGGGCGAGTGTTTCAGAAGAGACATTCAGACCCATTCATTGACTGCAAACAGTTAAATACATGGGAGACACCAGCCACACACGACGACGGCCTCCCAGAACAGCACGTGCCCACAGGACCACGACGAGCAGAGCCCCCATGCCGGCTCAGTAGCGTTCTCCGTGGGTCATTAACTCCTCCAGAACTCTCCCTGCCCTGCCTTTGTCTTCCACAAGGCRTTTCAGAACAGCTTAAGCCATGGACAGATTAATTAAACTCAGGGACAGGAACAGACGGCTTTCATAGCGCCTGGTCATCTTCCTTTCCATGTAATTTTGCAGAGGTTTTATGGTAATGCCTGTAACAATTTCTGAGACCAGGAACTTAGTGAGTATGTTCATAAGCAGAGAAACTCCCTCCAAGCATGTGATGCGTAGGATCCAGCAAAACAAGTCCCTTGGTCTTGGTTGGGTCCCTCTAGATGCTGTGACAGTAATGATAATGCCGAGAATTTCAGTCTGGAGACTTGAACAACTTCTGCTGTCAGAGAGCTGGTGGGAGACCAGTGGCTGTGAAGAGGGGAGCGGGCAGATGGTATCGTTTGTTCTCCTCTGGACCTGCCCCTGGGTGCAGAAAACCAAAGAGGCCCTTCATCTCATCCTGATGGAGCAGTCCATGGTAAGCTGGTTGTGCCCTGCAAGTACCTTTATGGACCATCCAGATGGCTGATGCGAGCACCAGCCCTACAGATGTTCAGACACTACCTCTGTTTGATGTTCCCTGCTCGTTCCCAGCGGCTGGTCCTGCTGGTCTGACACTGAGTAGGTCGGAGCACTGGCTGTACCCTGGCTCGGAGCCAGGCTGTGCCTGTGCTACTCCTGTGTGACCAGGATTAAAACAGAGGACAGGAATTCCAGGAAGGCTTTGGGAAATATGGATCTCCATCTCTTCTCTTTGCTGACCCTACAGCAGAAGGTGGATAATTGGTTTTTATGATCTAGGGAGGACGGATGGGTTGATTAATGTCACAAAGCTCTCCAGGTGGAGGCCACTACAAGTGCACGGAGTTGTTATTATAGTGAATGTTGCTTTACTATCCTTACACAGTGTCATTACTCTACTAGAGAGATTGCTGTGTGGAGCAGCGCCTGCACCATAACATCTTGCAGCAGAGGGGAAGGCTCCTTTGATCCCACCTCCCCAGGAAACCTTTCCCGGGAGCTGCACTCAGGCACAGCTGCCCTTCACCAGGCTCTCTACCAGACCTGATTTGCAGTTTGCTGGTGATTGCAGCATGTCCCGCTCACCCAGAGTGGGGTGCCAGGGCTTGCTATCCATCCTGCTCTGCCTTCACCTCTCAGGCACTTCTGTGTTGTTCAGGCTGGGGACCCAACCTCACTTGTGTGCCCCTCTGGTTCCAGAGCCATGGGATTTCTGCCCCAACAAGTGGAAATCACCCCCATCCTGAAGGTAGCGTGGGGCCCCCAGGTTATTCTTGCCTCCTTGGGCTTTCCAAGCATCACTTCTGCCAGCCCYATGTGTCAAGTTGAATTTCCCCAGTGGGGCACTTATTTAGGGAAACACAGGCTTACCTCCACCCTTATCCATCAGAGAGCTTGAATGCACCCTTAGCAGGAAGCAAGGGCTTATACCCTATTGCAGGTAGGTAAGGTTTAAGCCAGTCTGTAAAGTGATCAGGTCAGGGGAAACGCAGTGTCTTGCACGGAGACCCACAACAGCTGGCGGTAGCTGAAACTTGCGATTTCAACCTGCCAGACTGCTAAAYTGCAACACCGAGAAGGGAGACCTTGGTCCAGCAAAGGAGATAAGATGTTTTAACTGGTACAAATTAGCCAGTACAAAACTGGACTGAAAACAAGTAGAAGGTTGCATGTATGAGGCGGTGCAGCCTGGTGATGGGGCGGCAGCCGTCAGGCACAGCGTGCCGCGATGCAGTGCAGAGATAAGGGAGAACAAACACGCAGCCAGAAAATGGAAGCAGGATCGGTTTTGCATTTTCCTGGAGYGAAACACTTTTCCATGTAAAACATATTGTGCAGGCGTTTCCATTGCACTGTATCCAACTTCACGGTGAGGGGAAAGAATTCAGCTTTGATATAGCTACTCCAGTTGGTACAAGACCCTTGGGATTGCTCAGGGGATGCAAAGGTAATTAGGAAGGGTGGCCTTGGCCTTTCCCATGCACAGCGGTGTGTGTGCATGATGAGAACTAGATGAGGCTATAGCATCCCCCTGACCCTGCAGAGCAGCCCCCCTGTTCCCAGATAGCAGCATGCCCAGGTCTGGGTGTGCAGGGGGGGTGGGTGGCCCAGCGTGCTGCAAAGGTGCTGTTAGCAGACAGTGCAGACGGAGCTGCGGGGGCAATGCCCCGGCTGCGCGCTTTACAGTGTGCAGCAGAGATTGACAAATCAACTCACCTTGATTTATCTTGCTCTCCCAGATGATATCTTGAAATGTCTCAATCCAATTGCTCCAGCCCGACCTGCCAGATAAGAGACAGCTTGTGCATCGCTGGGATGGGGTTTAGGCAGTGAGCGAGTCCAGCTGGCAGGAAGCGTATCGCCTGGCTGCAAGGGGACAGATCTTCCTACTGTGGCAGTCACGAGATCAAGAAATGCTTTTTCTTCAGAAGGACTTGTTGATTTTAAAAATAAAGCAGCCACGGCCTATGCTCCGAGGAATGTCTGGGATCAGGAAAATGGAAAGATATTTTTCCGTTCCTAGTGCAGTTTGCACTGTAAAACCTAAACAGTGTTTGTCCTTCTGGACCTCCCCAGCTCCACACATCTGTGGCATTTATCAACACAGTGTTTTGGTGAGTGACCTTCCTCTGGATCACTAGCACGGCTGAAGCGAGGCAGTGAGAGTGCCAAATTCCTGGTATCCGACAGCTTCCCCTTTCCTACCCAGAGTGGCCAAGTGGATCCGGGGAGTGCTCTGCTCATGGAGCAAACAGCCTGATCTGAAGGTATCTTTGGATCAAACCAGGGTCCAAACCTGTAAAAACTTGTGCACCTGCTCAGCTCTGAGAGCATGAGTAATCACAGAGACTGAACATATTATTTCTATCATTTATTCGTATGCGCTATTTCTATGGCTCTCTTCCCCTATTATCTCAATGTCTCGTAAACATTAATTAATGGTTCTCAGGTCCCAGCGCACTGCTTCATTGTTTGGGTTGCAGGTCACAGGGAATGATCAAAGCGATGGGAAAAAATGGGGGCTTGGATTAAAAAAAGTCTGATTTTATTAACATTTCTTTGCCTATCTTCTGGAGCAGCTCCTGGAGCACAGGAAATTCAGGCTACCCTAATGGTGCCTTTCTGAGCCATTTCAGAAAATACAAACCATTTCCAAAGCCACTCTGTTTCATCCCGCTCTGTAAGAATCATGAAAGCCATTAGAGGTGTCTCCAAACCTTGCTGCCACTAAAAAGTTAATGCACATGGCTATAAAATGGACTTTCAGGTCATTTTGGATGAAAAACTATTTCCTCTCACTTAACTTCCCTCTGAGAAAAATGTTACTCCTAACCTTGGCTGCCTGATTTTATTAACCGCTGTCATTTTCACTGGGACCTCAGAAAGCCAGGGCTGGGTGAGGTCCACCGGGGCTGGGCTGTGTGACTGCCTGCCCTCATCCCCTGGGAGGGTGCTCGTCCCCTCCAGCCCTGGGTGCTGGTGCAGGGAAACGAATTTCATCGGGAAGCAAAGCCCCGAAGGGTCGGTTTTTCTGCAGCCACGCAGCCGAGGCAGGGACCTTGTGTTGGGTGCTTYGGAGTGATGTTTTTGTCTCTGGATCCATGACCTGGTTGCTATAGGGTCAGGTTGACTCAGCATGGGACCAGGACTTGGAGTGGGTTCCCTGGCCTTCAGACTGGGGACTGGCCTYATGCCCTCTGCCATTGTGGGAAAGAAGGTGACCCACACAAACTCAGCCAGGAGCTGGAGGACCTCCATGTGCACCTGAGAGCTCTCTGTGTGACACCACATCTTGGGAAAGCTTGCCAAAATGCTAAAAGGGCAGAACTGCCCAAATGCAATATGCAAAGCCTGGTTTGGAGAYGTACCCTCAGCAGTGAGATGTTGGGTGCAAACGTCCGGCTGAGTTAATTCACACAACRGCAAAGGGCTGGGAGATATCCTCAATTCCCAGGCTCTGAGCTGGGGATGGGTGAAATTCTTTCACCTGAAACTTCCCTTGTGTGAAAAATGCAAATTTGGTGACAAATAGTTTTGAGCATTAGTGCTGGTTGTACTAAATTGTTTGTCCTGAGAAAAAAATTCCAAGAAAGTACATTTGCAATGTTTATTTCAGTTTGAAATTCCCCTCCATTTTACTTGTAAATTGCTCCAAATCAAAGTGCAGCATTTTCTCCTCACCTTTCACGTTTGCTGTAATTTAAATAAATAATCCTAGTTGCAATCTGAACTAATTCCCTCCTTCCTGGCTTTTCAGAACTATTCATGAAACAAAACAACTCCAAATTCATTTTTTCAGACAGCTCTCCTCAGAACCATTAGACGCATTAACATCCACCACATAAATGAAACCACAGGCTATCAATGTTTTGAGACAGCTGTATTTCCCACCAGAAATTTGCATGGCACCACCTTTGTAGCACTCTGAATTACTCTACCAATATTTTTTTGGGCAAAAATACAAGTTACTGGTACCAGATCTAGAATTAGGAGACTAAAAGTCCCCAAGCAAATCCTCAGCCACGCTCTTATCCACCAGGCACAGGTTGCTCCTCATGCCTATGTGCTAGCACGGGGCAACCTTCATTCCTTACCCCATCTCTCCTCGCCACGTCTGTCCCCAAGAAAGTAGTGTCATCCCATTTTCCTAAACCATTTCTTTCTTCTCTGGCAAAGCCATTCTGCTGAAAGATCTRGTCCAAAGAAAGGTTTAAAAACGCCTTTTCAGCAACAAAGCATAGCTTTTCTGAGGGTTCCAGCAGCTATCTCTGCAAAACTTCCATTTTTGCCACCACTTAAGGTTTTCATCAAACTCCCATCTAACAAAGTGTAGTTCTCAGCAACTGGAAGCAGAAGCAATTCAGCYCTCTGGGCAATGATATTTGTCTGCATCAAGAAAATTCTTCCGATTAGACAGAAAATGGATATTTTTTCCCCTGTAATATATATTTTTAGGGAAAACCCCCAGCTCAATTCCCCCCCCCCCCCCAAAATAATAAGAGCAGAAAAAAAAATAATGAAACCAAAAAATGCTTTTTCTGCAGAAAGCACCGTTTCCTGGCGAGCTCTATCACCAGCGCGCTCCCGCTCTGTCTCTTGGGAGGCGCGAGCTGAGAAGGTGCAGGAAGGCAGCAGCTTGCCCCGGTAGTTGCGTGCGGTTCCTGCCCGCTTTCTGCCTCACCCACCCCCAGGTGACCAGCCCCATGGAAACGTAAGGTTTTGCTTTTCCCACGGTGGGGAACATGACAAGGTGAGCCTTTTTGGAAGGGGTTGGTTTTGCACAGTTGAGTGGAGATGAGGACTGTGGTGGGGCAGACCCTTTTCTTCACTCGCCGGTGAGCCACTTCTTCTCACCAGGGATGGTGATGGAAGTGGCCCAGCTCCTTCCACCCAATGTCATGATGGGATGTGCAGCAGGGCCAGCAGCTGAGGATTGTGTCCGTGGGTGGGGGGGCTYGGTGTGGACCCCGCAGCCCCCGTGCCTCCGGCGGGATGGAGGAGGCTGGCTCTGCAGGCCCCCGGGCTGGCACGCAGCACTCGGCACAGCRAACTCACCCCACCGCCTGCGCCTGTGTGGAAATTAGGCAATATTTAAGGAAAAGAGATGGGGGTGGAAAAAGGGAAATGAGAAAGAAAAAGAAACATGAAGGAGACGATGACGAAATGTTTGCCCTGCCTGGAAAACTGCCCTAGCAGGGCAGGGGCCATGCAAGCAGCACTAGCAAAACACGCTGCCGCTGCCCCAGAAACAGCCTGTGGAAAGATGTGGGTCAGTTAAGATGGGTGTACTCAGGAGGCCCATGCCCAGAAATGCCAGTTGTAGGAGCCCTGCTAGGCAAATGCCAGGGTGCTGTTGTTATGTGGCCATTGCAGAGAAGTGCTGCCAGGGCTGGAGAGGAGGAGGAGRGGGAGGAAGAGGGAAGTTTGGGGAGTTTCTCTTGTGTCTCCTGGCAGCCCAGCTCAAATCCTATTGCCCTGGGAAGTTTGAGTCTTGTCTTGCCAGGCTGTGCTGGAGCAACTTGACCGAGTGAGGAAGGTCCTGAGCAAGAGAGCCCAGTCTGGGCACCCTCCCCTGCTCCATCCCTTCCTCTTGCGTGTGAGTCTGGGGGCTAGAGCTGCTCAGCAGTTCAACAGTTAACCTCTGACCTGTCTCCCCAGGCTTTCCTGCAGGGAGTTTGGGCCTTTTTCAGCCCGTGCACTCTGAAGTGTTGCCCAGGAGAGCTTGGTCCTTGCAGAGCTCATTTACAAACCCTCATGACAGGTTGCTTTGCAGAATAATCCTCTGCAGAGCTCTTTCTTCTGGGAACAAAACTCTTCCTGAGGACAGGTCTCCTGAGAGGGGCCTTGAACTGGTACTGGATTGTCGTACTCAAGCAGGGACAACATTTTGCGTGGAAAAAATTCCTTTAAGAGGACTCAGACTTCCTCTCTGTCCGGCAGCATCTCCCAAAGGTGTGCAGGCTCTGGTTTACCACGTCTCCTGTGTCAGATGTTTCCAGGGTAGGAGCCTCCATCCAGTCCCACGTGCAGCAAATCCAGGGCGAATGGCTAGAGAGGGCGTTCGGAAATGTGTCTGTCTCTCTTACAGCAGCAAAGCAGGCAGCTGGCAATGGTTCGGCTGGCCCTGCCAGGCACTGCTTGCTCCCTCCACAGCTGGCAAATGCTTTGGCACCTGCAGCTGCTCCCCGAGAGACATCTAGGAACGGAGGAGCTGTCGCCTGCTTGCAAAGCCTGGCATGGCAGATTTGTGGAACAAATCAGGATGAAAGTGCTGCATATGAGTAACYGGGTTTTAGAGATGTAAGCTAAAGAAACCGTGTACTCACCTTTGGGTACTACCTGTTATTGCTTTCCCCAGGCTGTTTGTGTGGGCTCCACAGAGATGTGCTGGATACTTAGAAACTCTCAAGTTCTGAAACTTTCTGCTCATGTCAGGGGAATAATGAAAACCCAGCTCTAGTCATCAGGTTCTCAAATGTAATCACTCTAAAAAATGTCAGCTGTAATCCCAGCCCCCGTGAATACTTCATGACATCAACTATGTGTTGACACTCCRAAGTCAGGTATTTTTTAAGGGATTGTTCAGATCTTTTATAATTAAAAGGATTTACAAATATAGAAATGTATTAATTTTTCTCCCTCTAGTTTCTGTCTTCTCCTCTTCTGAACAAGCCAATGAAGTCATAAAAAGCAGGTGTAATGCAAAACAAACCGAGAAATCTCCCTGCTGAGAAATGTTGTCTAGCAATGGGGTTTTTTTTTATTTCAGTGAGAGAAAATGGTGACATCAAAATGATATTGTAACATAGTTGGCACTAAACAAGTATAAAGTGCCCTAGATGACAGCCCATCATCTCACTTGCCTTCTGTGCTCTAGGTGTTGAAAATAAACCACTTGTCACATAGACCATAAATGTATTTCAGAGGCTGAGTGAGATCCAGGAACATCAGATATTGCAGCTATCCTGGACGACTGGTTGCACCGAACTTCCCTCTCACCATGAGGCATTTCAGAAGCATCCTGGTGGCCCCAGTGGTCTCGATGGTCAAGAACCACATCCCAGTCATGTGCAGTGCCCAGGATGGGGCACCAAGCCTGTGTGCAAAATGTTCTTGGCCTCGTGCTGTCATCCACACCAGGGTTTTGCCTTGGCAATCACACTACAGCTAGTCCCCTGGCCATCCTCACCAGGAGGCAAAGCCTGTGGGCTTGGTGGGCAACTGTCTCACTTGTCTGACATCCAAAAGTGTCCCACTGTTGCTCAGGACATCTCCACCTGCCTCTCAGCTACACCCATGCACTCCTGAGCTGTATTCCCCTTGCTTTCCCAGGCCCTGGGGCAGGACTGTCATTGTCCTTTGCATTCAGGGCCCGTGATCTTGGAAGAGGTTTTGTGAGGCTGTATCATCCCCATGGGCCATGGGGAACAAAAGGGAAAAGAGAAGCAAGATTTGGACTCTGTCCTTTAGAAAAGGTTCGGCCAAACATCTCTGCACTTCCCAGAGCCTTCATGTGGTGCCAGAAGCCTGCTTCCCAGGGCACAAAACAGTTGCCTCTGCCCACCTCCCTGTGCCAGCAGCTGACAGTGGCCACACCAACATCAACAGCAGCATCCCACCACTCAGGTGCTGTATTTTGCTCCATCATGTGCACTTTATGCATTCTCTGAGCCTTGCTGTAGGTATAAACTCTCCCTGCCAGGAAGCCTATTCAGCATGGCCAAGTATTTGTCTGGCTCCCACAGGGCTCCCAGTGAGACCAGCGAAAGCCATTTCAGCCAGAGGTGAGCACACAGCGCTGACAGGGTCTGGCAGCAGCGTGGGGAGATTCAGCAGTGGGGGAGGCCAGCTGAGGAATTCACCTTGCCTCATGACTGGAAGCTGCTTGAAATAGCCATGTGGTTTGAGGTTTCCCCTCTTCATCCCTCTGACCCTGACCCTCACCTCATTCCTTCCCACGTCAGAGCTCACCCAGTTCTCGCCGATCTCATGTTCATCTTGTCATCATGGGGCCCGTGCTCCCACTTGCTGTTCTGCAGGTCTTCCTTGCTGGGTYACTGCTCGGTTCCTCCTACTTTGCATGGCAAGGACACGGACTAGCCACACTTTCCTCTCCTCCTTCCCTCCTGCCCTTAGCAGATTGGAGGGAACCAGCTGAGAAGGAATTGGGTGACTYCTTCTTCAGCCTAGCAGAGCCAGCTGACCTCCTCCAATGTCCCTCTTTTAGGAAGGGGCAGAGGAGTCATCCTTGCTATGTTTTGCCAGTTCCTAGGATAATGTACAGTGTGACAAAGAGGAAAGAAACCCAACSGCTTATTTGAAGACTCCAGGACCTTCAGGACTGACTCAATTTGGTCTTCGTGTTCAAGTGGGGAATGATTGAGCAAGAACTTGATTTTATCAGAAGGAGGTTGTCCATCCTCTATTCCAGCAGGGATTTCTTTGGTTATTATCTATTCACGCATTTAATTTCTTTAGAAGCAGCATCTGCCCAAAAGCTCTGGGCAGCCTGCCATTCCTCTGATGTACAAAGTGTACTTGTTATTGAACCTGGGAATGCATTAGCTACTGATCAGGCCTTGCTCTTGCAAAGTCTTTTTCATATGCTTAATTCTATAYGTATAGGAGATATTCAGAGGAACAAAGCTAAGATTGCCATTTCTCTTTGTGTTGCTGGAGTTACAGTGAGTCACAGTCTGACCACTTTTAGATGCTGTATCATTTTTCCCCTTCCCTGAAAGACACAAGATCCCACCCCACCGGGACATGTGGAATGCAATGATCCTTTCCTACTTGTGAAATTATGTCAAGTAACTAGTGTTTTCACCAGATGTTATTTGCTATTTGATTCTCTAGAAAGATCTCARGTGGGGCAGTTCTGCTTAGTTGCAGTCATATGGTCTTGTTGTCACTCTCAGGAAGACTGGATGAGTCCACCAAGTGTCCCAGGCTTGTATCTGGAGACTGATTTAAAACAAGCACCTGCTTCTGACTGTGCACAGATTGCAGGTCAGTAGAGCAACTCAAGCACTTCAGGCAACTCCAGTGAAGTGACATACAACCTCCTTCTACTGTTTCCTGCACAAAAGCAAACATTGCCCTTTGCACAAGGGTTTCTGACAGCAAATATATCCAGAAGAAAGAGGATCCCAGAAGACCCTAAATCTAGAAAAGGACACGTTCCTTGTAAAATATACACAGATGACTCTGGAAAAATTTCCATCTGTAGTAACTACCAATAAAGCCTATTTTATACCTTTGGGACCAACTGAACTTATGCAATCACTCTGCTTCTTACATAACGCTGGCAAAATGCCACCCCCTCCCTGTTCTGGAAGAACCAAACTGACGTGTTAGAAGAACATGATTGGAAAGGCTGGCCTGGGCCATTACTTTGCTGGAGCACTTAAAGGACATGTGGAATATACTCAAGATGCCATGAAATAATAGCCCACGTCAAACAAGTTCTAGGTCTCCTAATGCGCCTTGATCTGGCCACTGAACACACCTGTTTCCAAACTGGGGTGACATGTCGCTCCTTCTTTGGGAGCGCATGGGTGGACCCAGACGTGGTCTCCTCTGCCCCACCCAGCTCAAGGGGGTGGGTGAATCCAAGAAGGCATCATGGCAGAAATTAACCACATGGGGAAACCCGTGCTGTTCCCATCCTCTACCACCCTCGCCAGTAGCTCATTTGCAATCAGTCCCTGATGAGGAGGTGAGCACAGGCCAGTTCCCTGGGCAGTGCCAGTTTCCCCTCCTTGATAGAAAGGAGCTTCCCGCTCCCGGTTAATGATGGACCAGATTTGGGCCCTTCACCCCACTGCTGCAAGGACCCTGCTCGAAGTCACTGCTGCTGAGGATGTTCTTGCTCAGATCATGTGGTTGAGTGGAAGTGTGGTGGGAAGGGATAGCAGAGCTGCTGGGAATGCTTGAGTTTGATGGGCGAGGGGAATTGCTTTCCTGTGGGCAATATTCCTTCTAGCCCTGCTGTGGAAACGTAAAGGAATAGTGGAAGTTGAGAAATAAATGAGAAAGTTCAAAAGCTGCTAAGAACCTTCAATGCATTTTGTGGACATTAAAAAACCRACAACCCTAAAACAGCTTCTGTGGGCTCCAGAAGCAAAGAGGAGGCATGAACACGTGCATCCTCTCCATCTGCACCGCGGCTCTTTGCCTCGTGGTCGCTTGGGTCCTGTGCTGGCATGGGAAGGACCATGCAAGGTCCATGGAGGGGTGGGCAGCACCGAGGGGTGCCAGGCCCTGCCGCTGCCCACGCTGCCGGGAAGCAGTGTGCCAAGGCCCCGCTGGGTGCAGGAGCCAGGGGCGCAGATTCCGCCTGCGCCGGAGCGAGTGCTTCGGCGTAAACACCGGGGTGGGGAGGGCGTCTGGGCCGGGGCAGGCTCAGACCTGTGTGGTGCTGGCAGCCTGGCTCTCTCCGTGGGGTTTCTGATTTCAGGAGCAAAGGCGTTCCGAGAAAGCGCCCGCGCTGGGCGCGCCAAGCCATCACCAGACATGGCTTAGACCATGGTCTTCTTCAGCCCTTTTCCTTGCCTCCCTGCATCAGCTCTTCTGTTCTACAGATGGAATTATGGGCACGGGCTTCTAGTAGAATAAACAGTTGGTGTAAAAAAAAATTATTGCATGGTTATTGCCCTCTTAAATCTGCTCATAAAGGGCTACAACGGGCGAGGGAGGAAATTATTGCCGACCTGCAGCTGGTCAGCTTCTGTGAGGGCTCTGTCCAAGCTCGGCGTTTCACACTTAGCTTTTCAAGATGTCATCTCATGAAATTTTACAAGCTCAGTGGGAGCAGGTGAGGTCAGTGCCTTAATGGGAGAGGAGCGAGGCGAYGCCGGGAGCGGGTGCACTGGTTCGGCAGGCGGTGCTCTTGCCCGTGCCCGCCGTGCTGTGTCGTGCCGTGGGAGCCACGCTCCGGAGCAGGGCCCTGACCACTTCAGTCGCTGCAGATCTCGTGGCGTTGGTTTTCAGGAGCGCTCAGGTGGCAGCCCCAGCGGCCAGGCCAAATTACTAGTGGGCTGGAGACAGAAGGCCACCGAACAGGTTTGAAGGGATGAGGAAACATTTAGGTCATTTTTATCCAGAGCGCGTCTGCTATCTCTAAATCTTGCCAAGTGGGCACGACACCAGGAACAGGAGGTGAAGTGCAAGAAAAAACAATGCCAGGCTTYTTTCTTTCTTTCTTTTTTTTTTTACCTCCTTCTCCTCTCCCATCGGTTTCAGCGAGATTACACCAAACGCAACACATCTGAACGCACACGGAGATGCGGGTGGTTTCAGGGGAAGGAAGCCAAACTGGCAACGCAACTAGTTTGGTGGAAACTCAACTCCACTGTTTGGAGATCAGCTTGTCTGCATGGAGCGAATGGGTCGTCTCCACCACCTCCCCACGCAGGGTCTGCCCGGCCGCGCTAACAGGGAAGACCACAGGGATGCGGGAAAGGTCTGAGCTGGTCTTCATGGGGTAGAGTAAGGGCTGCACACAGGGTTTGAAGGGAAAGAGATCCAATTAAGCTGCTAGATCCTCCAGAACACTGTGTTTTTGAGGACAGAGTGGGGATATTTATTTTTACTCCTTTTCCTTTCTTCTCCTGGCTCTGCAGCAATGTGGGCTGTACACACAGTGTAGGATGTGAGCACATACTGTACATCTGAGGTGAGATGAAACACAAATATGCCTTTTCATAATAGCATTTACACCTGGAAGAGAAGACCGGTTTATTACCTTGGTAAACAAAAGTTAGAATTCAAGCAAAGTACAAACTTTGCCCTGGGCTATTCTGACAGCGCACCTTGTGTTTGCGAAGTGAACTTGGCTACTAATGTGCAGCGTGAAGCAACGGGGCCATTTCCAACCCTCCCCCATYCCCTCATCCAAGGCCCAGAGTTTAAAAGTTCATTTTCACTTTTTTTTTTTTTGAGGGGGTGCTTTTAGGTGCTGAGATGCACCCCGACCGAGATGGCTGCTGTCGGTGGGGAAGGCTGTGCATGCCATATCTCCGCTGTGCATCGGGTTTTCTCTCTCTCCAGAGAGGGTGAGGATTACAAGGTGTGTAGATTTAGCAATATGCACTGTGCTGAACTGAGACTTGTGCTGCAGGGATATGCTAATGGGGGAGAAATGCCTACAGTGCTTCTCTGCACATGGCAGCAACGCCCAGTCCCAGCCTGGCACCTGGGAGGACCTGAGGACCATGGACCTGGCTACAGGGTGGCTTTCAGACCTCCAACACTCCAGAATTACAAGACCTGGCCAAGGCTCTGGACCACTTGGAAACTGTCTTACGTGGGGGACACATGGGCTTAAACCCAAAAGCCTCCTGGGAACCAAATTTCACTCTGCAGCAATGAGATTAACTCCTGTATTACACGAAGGAGCGAGCTCTGCCCTGTGCCCCAGCTTGCTTCGTTGCAGTCTACACAATCTGCCAGCTGGGCAGGGAGGAAGGGGATCCAGATAGATCCGAGAGGAGCTGGAGCAGCAGGATGTGTCTGGCACCACGCTCCCAACCCATCAATCCTCAGCTATTTTTCTCCATGCCAGAAGACAGTTCCTGGACCAGGCATAAGGCTGGCTCTAGGCTGGCCCGTTCTTTATCCTCATTAGGCAATGCCATGTGCTAAGGGCAGAAAACTGCCAGCTTTGCCTGAACAAAAGGATGAGCTTGTTGGGGTAAAATTTACAACTGTCCCCAAATTCCTACCTCAAATATTTGACCTAGCAAAATCCCAAACTTTTTTTCAATTTGAGAATTCTGTGTGATTTCACTCTGTTTTCATYGATGCCTTTATTTAATTCTGGTAACATAAGGGTAAGCAATTGCAGTCAAACAGTGTCAGAGAGGCTTTTAGCTTCAGGATCTGCAGCCTATAGGAAAGACTGGATCTCTGGTGAGACTGTTCTCTTGAAAAGCTTCTGAAGAATCCTCACTCCTGGGTGTTATTTCCAAAAATTGAAATTGCCCTCGCTGGGCCTCCATGGAGCCGGTGTGCCCAGGGTTGCAGTGAGGATGGAGGCATGCGAAGACAGCGGAGCTTTGCCTGCTGCCTGGCAAATGATGGTGTCCCCCTGCAGTGGCATCTGCTGACCCAGCTCTGGAGGTCATTAGCAAGACGCTGCATATCTCACCAGGCCATGTATTTTACTGCAGGTCACTGCCTGCTTTTTCTGATTACTTAAACACTTTCATCACTCCGTACAAGAGCCGTACCACCAAGGGGAGCTGAGCCTTTCAAAAAATCTTGCCCTTTCCTAGACCACAGTGTTTTTGCTGGTTGTTTTATTTAGCTCTGTTGACCCCAGAAACCTCCAGGGTTACTTTAAGGAAACAAAACGTGTCTGTTGGCGAGATGTAACTGAGCTAGGAAATACACCGGGTATTTATTCTCAGAGCCCCATGTCTCCGGCAGTAAGAACTTATTCCTTATACCTTGTGTGAGCCCAGCTACTAGAGCATGGCATGCACATTGCAACTTATCTGTGTTGCAATCTCTTCGGGCTGCTGGGAGGGGACTTTCTTGCGTTATGCTTTCAAGGGAAGAAAACCAGGACCCTGGATGGTAACAAAATGACTTCTACAACCACATTTTTTCTGAGTCATTGACTACTCTTTGTTTGCATGAGGTGGAACATCACCCTCTTGAAAGCAGTCACTGCCACAAAGGGGCAGACCCATAAGTAGACCTTAGAAAACAACACTGAATTCATTTGACATATGAAATCCAGCAGAGACTCTCAGTGGAAGCAAAGCATCCGCAGGGATATGTTATCAAATGCCCTCCACCTAGGTGAGGGGTCCCTGGATGAAGTGCCTTAAATCAAGGAAGTGGTGGAGGAGGTGTCAGAGAAGAACTGCCCACTCAGGTCTCTGACCATAACTTCTGTTGACCCGCTCACTTTGCTGGATTACAAGATGAAGTCACGAGGGTTAAATTTATTCTGCATATAGCAACCCCATTAATACAAGTGTGATTTCAATTTGTTGAATGATGGCTTTGGCTATGTTTATTGCGAGGTTTTAAAAATTCTTGGAAGATGAGTACTTACAGAAATTAAATGCATTTCTGCATAGAATTTGTTTAACCACATCAAACATGCCTAAGTACAACTGTGGGGCTCAGTTCTGATCAGAGATACAAGATTCCCCAGTGCCGCTTCTGCAGCAGTATGACATAACTTTGCCTGGCTTTTCTAGTCCCTTTGCTTGAATGATTAAAAACAAGACCAGGCAAAGCAATGAATATAGCCCAGGGAAAAATTCTGCCTGGCTCGTGAGAGRTTGCAAATGGACCTAATAGATCACTTCAATCTATAACTTCTTTAGATTCTGTCATGRTTGTCTCAGGCATTTTGCAAAATACGCGTGGCTGTACCCATGGATTTGCAATGGGTCCCAAAATGAGCAGAGCTGTATCTAAACCTGTTTGAGAACGGCTGTGTGAACTGTGGGTTCTGGTCAGTGTTATATGGGGAGGGCTTGCTACATCTCCAATTTACATGTCTTTAAGCTAACTAACTAGTCTTCTTAGTTATAAACGTTTGCTCCATCTCTTTGCATGTGATATCCACTATGGCCATGGGATTTATAAATATTTCCCAGTGGTGCAGGGTCTGGGTTTGCTCTGGAAAAGYGCCCATCTTCTCAGTGCTTGTGTTCGACCCCAGGTTTGTTTCTACAGCATMTCTCCAGAAAATCTCCAACTGGAGACAAAGCAGTGACTGGAAGACAACCCTGTCTTTGTGCACTGTGAGGTATCACTGGAGTGGCACAGCTACATCTGGGCTCCAGGCAAGATGGGGTATATTCTACTGGTTGTATTGGCATTTGCAGCACTTGCACCAGTGCTTTGCCTGGGCCCAGCCACCTGCATGTGGCGATGAGACCATCTCCATTCACTTGAATAAACACACCACACCTGTGCAACACTATTAAACAGCTGCCTTGCACATGGCAAAAGTGTGACATGGATTATGGTGCAAAGCAGCTTTCTCCAGTGTTCCCTACGATGGATGTCTTCTGACATTGCTCCTCCCTGATACTGGTCAAAACCCAAAAGCTTGGAGATTGAACAGAGAGACCCATGGGGGATGTATCCTCCCTGTGAGCAAAGATGTGCCTGGGAACAGCTGTCTGTGCACCAGGCTTCCCCTCCATGTGGCTGACATGAGCTTAGCTGCAGCCCAAAATTGGAGCTGAGCCACGTGAGAGGCACCCTCTGCTTAGGAAGGGCTGGCTGTGGGATGTCCTGTAACATGTAACATGCTCCGGTATGCCTGTCCCTCCATGAACAAGAGCTTGGYTAACATTATAGCTCCAAACAGGTTCAAGCTCTGAAAGACCTGCAGAGAGCTCCCAGACTTGAGTGGAGCCAGCACCCTGCTTGGGTGTGAAGATTTACAATGTGAACGGTCCAGGGAGCAGAGTCTGAGATTGCTCAATGGACAAGGCATGCACATCTCGGGAGGCCTTCTGGGGCAGTGCTCAGTAAGGGACAGGGATCTCGGGTTTGCACCTGCGATTACATCTGCTAACCCTCCGCCACAGAGGTGTGAGCTTGCAGAGCTGGACTATGGACAYGGACTGAAATGGGGTTTATTTCCCYATACACGGATGCCACTTTCAGGTGTGTCTGCTGTTGTGTGCTCCTGCGAGTGACTGAGACTCCCCGGGCAACCCCACGTGCACGCATCCCCTCCGTGCACCCGAGGAGAACAGGGCAGCTCTCAGCACTTGGAGGTGAGAGGAAAGAGCTCAGTTCAGAGGCCTGAAATGCTCAGTTCAAAGACATTTTAACACTTCATAGTTACTTTCTCCATGCCRTAGTGTCTGCCCCTTAGCTTTGATACAATTGTCACATTACATCCATAATAAACCTATTGTATAGAATATATCTTTCTATTTGTTACTTACTAAATGTATCGATAATCAGCTTTGTCCTAAAGCATAAGACATTCCCAGCAAATGCTTGCCTGCCTAAGYTAATGTAAAATGTTGAATAACTATTCAGTTTGCAATTCACTAACTATTTCTTAAATATTGAGACAACAATAATAAACTTCGTGCTTCCATTTCTTATTGAAGATCTTAAAGCGTGTTACAGAAGGTAATCAATAAGATTTCACAACAAGAGGGAGTTGGGCATTGCTTTGATAAAGGCACTATTTGTTAGGAAAACACTGAAAAGTTTCAGATTTAGAAAAGCTTTGAAAACTTCCCCAGATTTCTTTGCAGGATCTTCTTCCTTCCTTCCTTCCTTCCCCCCAAAACACTACTGTCCCCTTCCCACAGAGCCCCATTAGGATTTTGAGGAATGTCCAAGGGCCCGGCCACCGCAGTGCTGTCACAGCAAGCCTGGCTGTGACTGTTCCTGTGGGACACGGAGCAGCCCTGTCCCACTCCACGCTGGGGTCTGGCTGGGCTCATCGGCCCCGCAGAATGCCCCTCTTTGCTCGCGCTTAGCGTTGGGGTCCATACCAGGAGCAAGAGCAGACAGTCTTCAGACAGACAGAAAGATGCTGCAAGGGGAAAGGGGGGGGACTTGTTCTCCACATTTGCTAAGGCTCAGCTGCAAGCCATAGGCTTATGCTATAGCGAGGGGGGGGGCTAATTCGGAGTCGAGGGAGCAGCCAGGCGAGAGGTGTTCTGCAAGTGATTGCTTGGGAGCAGTAAAAAAATCTGTGTCAGGAGATTTCCAAAGAAAGATGAGACAGTGCCTTCTCCAAAGGGCTCAGGCAAGGTCCCTACAGAGCTTTCCCAGGCCAGCTCTGGGATGCTCTGGTTTGGCGATCTGGGCCTCTCGCTGCCCAGCTTTGCATGCAGGAGCACCGCTCATCCAGTGTTATTTACGGCGAGCGGCTGAGCGCCCAACCATCTGGAGCCCAGCCCCACTAATCATGTCCTCTGCCAAAATAAATTGAACCTAATTGGTTGGAAAAGGAGGAGGGGGAGAAGCAACAACAACAAAATCAACAACAACAACAACAAATACCCCAACTCACCCTAACCCAATACTCAAAACAGATAATTAAGTATCTTTTAAAGTCAAATTGCACCAACTGTCTGACTGAGGTTTGTCCAAGTTTGGCTTTATCAGCATTCAGCACCATTGCCCTGGGATGGACGAGGAAACACAAAACACTGCTAAAGGGTAATCGTGGGAGAGAGGGCCCATGTTCTTGTTCACTCCAAGGCCCTTTATGCTCTTCTGGAAGATAGGAAAAAAAAATTCTGACTGAGAAACAGGTCCGTTGATTATCTTTGCTTAATCTGGCTGGAATATGTCTGTCTGTCTCTCTCTCATTTCTGCTCTCTGTGGGCAGCGCAGAAGCTCACACCTCCTGGCATTGGGATCAGCGTGGTGCTCAAGGCTGCACGGCTGCGGGYCGGCAACGGGCTTTGCTACAGCTCTCTGTGAAAAAGCCACCCTGCAGCCCTCCTCCTGGCTCATCCCTTCTTCCACGGAGGAGCTCAGGGGCATCCTTTAGAGTCCACCTTGGTGCCAGGACATCCACAGGCTCTTCCCCACCTCAGGGTGATACCAAGGGAGAAGTGAGAGTGGTCGGTGTACCTGCACCTCGGGGACCTCGCTGCCTCGGTGGTCATCTTCTGCCTTGGGGTCCTCCTGCTGCCTCCTGCTCYGGTGGGTTTCTCACACCACCTTGTCACCATGGGATCTGATCTTTCTCCAGCGTTAGGCATGGCGACATGGTTCACATCTGCTGCTTGTTTGTTCTCTCRCCCTCTCCCCGCGGGAGGACTGTGTGCGATGGACTCTTCTGTTTTGTTTTGTTTTCTGTGTGTGTGTATATACATATTTTTATATATGCATATGTGGAAACACAGATACAGAAACAGGCATGGATTTCCCAGCTCTCACCTTCCCTCCCACTCACAGATGAATACCTCTGAACACGCTGCTCTCTCCCCAGAAATAAGAGCGAGGTTGTTTGGCTGCACAGTATCCCATCACCAGTGTATCCTGGCCCTGGATCTGTATTTTACAGAATACAAGCATGGAAAAATATGTCAATGTGTCTTACACCTACCAGATGGGGGACTTGGTCTGGGATAGCACGTTGGAACTGTTTTCCTTCCTAGGCAGGATGCGGYTTCCAAAATGCTGTGGTTTCCCCTCAAAAATCTCTCCACCAGAGGAGTTTGTCTTAGACTTAGAGGAGATAGTGCCATTGGGGTAAAGGAGAGATGTTGCCATCTGGGATCCCTCTCCTGGACRCAGTGTGTTTTCTGAAGCAGAAGTTTTTATTTCCCATTTCAAGGCTGAGGCTCAGAAGCGACGATAAGGTTGGGTATGGAGGGGTGTGTGCCCACATCTGTCTGTCACCCTGCTGGAAAGGCTCCCTGCTCCCACATGCACAGGGATCTCCCTGACCCGTGAGTTTCTCCTCTGCAGAGGTTTTTATGCTTGTAACTAGATGGGCACAGAGAGGGAAGTCCCAGTTGAAAGCTGTCAGAAATTATTTTGCAGACTGCGATTTTCCCTAAACTTCCTGCTGTGTCTCAGAGGTAATGGAAATCCTCTGGACTCATTTAGGAGGAACATCTCTTGGGACATCTCTTAGATCTTTCAAACAGCAGTAATGGGAAGACAGAAATGCTTTGGATGCCGTGATTTATTTTCCTGCCTACAAGCCAGCACTGCCTTCTAGGCAGGTGGTACATGGATAAAGATAGGCCACCTCACCAGGCAGACAATTCCCCAAACATTGTTGACAAGGTGAGAGATGTTTCACCTGTGCTTCCAAAAGCTCTTGGCCCGTTTTTCCCTCTCCAGTGAGGCTTATCTGTTCCCTGTCTGGAAACACTTTYTCCTCTGCTCTCTGTGAGCCTCCTCTACAGAGTTGAGTTCCAGTTCTTGCTTTTCCATCTTCCCTGCCATTTCCTCTGCTGTTATTCCAGCTATAAAGGACTTCCCATTCCCCTGCTCATMCAACACCTTATAGTCCCCTCTAAAAATGACTCAAGCTTCATCCTCAAACCAGTGCCATCCCCTGGAGCCCCTGTTCCTTGCAGGCAGCTGTTGCTGAACTCCATGCCGATTACAAGCCTCCTCCTAATTTTTATCCCAAACATTTTCATACAGCAACTGATTCCCCATTTGTTCTCATGCCAACAGGATCTTTTCGTTTGGATAGCTCTTCTCCCACCCCAGCATTCATGCCTCTGGTGTATTTACAGACAACAAAGCTATGCCCTCTCCTCCTTAGTTTTGCTAGACTAAACAAGCCAAACTCTCTTCAATGTGGGTGAGAAACACATTCCAGAGACCTGCCAAACTTGGGACACTGACGGGAACGGCTGCTGGGGGGCCTTCTGAGGCCCTGCAATGCTTTAACTTTAAGTTGCTGGAAGCAGGGTGCCCCTCTGACTGCCAGAACTGTTCATCTTCCTCCATCCCCATCCTTGGACAATTTCTCCACCGTCTCCTGCTGGACAGTTCCCCTGCTCCCCACCGTGCTCGTCCTCCTCCAGCCCTGGGCTCGCTCTTGGACCTCCACCTCCCGAGAAGTGCTGTGTCTGCCCATCTGCCTGACCTCCTGCACTGGATTTTCGGATGGCAAAGCTGTTTGTGTGGGTAAAAGACGTATTTGCCATCCGGTTCGGTACTGCGTGGGCGGGCAGGCTGCAGAGCCACCTCTTCTTCCTTCCTTCCTCTTCCCTACTTCCAGTTGCTGTGGCCACTGTAAAGCCTTGTGCAGCCCCTGTGTTTCATTCTTTCTGCTCTCCGAAGGAAAAGAGCTTTGTAATCAGTGGGGCTGGTCATTCCCTTGCACACAGGAATTTATTCAGCCAGCACCCAGTAAATGCCTGTTGTCTGGGGGATGTTTGTGCTGCTCTCATATTTGATAAGGGCATAACCAAATAAGCTTCTGTCTAGCTACTCCATGCCCTGCAGCTGTGAGCTGTGCCTAAGCTTATCTTTGTGCCATCCCTTCCAGAATGAAGGAATTTTTATTTAAGCATTTTGAAAAGATAAAGTTAAGGGATGGGGAAGAAATCAGACATACACTACCGGTGCCTTTCCCTGGGCTCAGAATAGCAGTGCAGAGGAAAGGTCTCATTTTCCTTTTGCTCAGCCTGGTCAAGGCGCTTGGCCTAGCGGGTTTCGCTTTTCAAAAGGCACTTTCCAGCTCTCACAAAGGAGAGCGGATCTGGCTGTCTGGGTTTGCAGCAGGGCGGGCGTGTGGTGGGGAAGGGTCTGTTTCAGTGCATTGGGTTTTTTAACCAGTGAAAGGATTGCCATCAGATCTTGAGCTGAAATGCACCTCACTTGGGGGACCACTGGCCTCCCGGTAAACACAAGGTTTCGGTCAGCTGCAGCTACAATGCTGCGGGCTGGGGTGTGGAGACCTGCCCAGCCGATGGCTGTCAGAAGCGCGGAGGAGCAGCTGTGGTCAGCTTTCTCTTTTTGCGATTTCCCCTTTTTCGTTATGACTTCTCGCCCAGGCTCTATCCCAGACCTGCAAGGCTCCTGCAGCAGTACATAGAGCAACATATTCATATCATGAAACCGTACGGAGTGCTGCAATGTAACAGCCTTCCTGAGGGCTCTGTATGTGTGTGTGTGTGTCTCTGTGCATATACATATGCCGGTGTTTCAAAATGTGATTTAAGAGCAGAACGAGCGAGGAGAGTTCAGTGGGGAATAAAGAATGGGAAGGTAACAGTATAAATATAATGAGTTTCAAATCTAGGACCACCTTACTTCATTTTAAGGAAGCCTTGGGAACAGTGTATTTCAGCTGCAGCTTAATATATATTTACCAAAGGGTTATACTTAATTTCATACAACACATTGCTCCTGCAGAGCACCAAAAGTACTTTACGGAAAGACAGCAAGCTATTGAATCAAGTTTGAAGCCTGGAGCTGTATCCTTGAGACACTCTTTTTTTGAGACAACCTTGGCCTAGACTATTTTAAAGCAGTATGAAACTCGGATTGGTAATTTCTCTTCCCAGCACAAAAGAGCTCTCTACAATAAAAGTTCAAGCTGTACCTGGGAGAGGCAGAGCTCTGCCAGGCAGCTGATCAACGGCTGTGGGATCCCTCAGCCCGTGATCCTTACCCTGAAATCAAGAACTGGACACTGAGCCTAAGACTGTCCCAAGCAAATCCCTGTTATTTCTCGCCCACAGCCCAGGAGTAATGAAGACAGATATTTCTTGCCCAAGTGAAAAGCACAGGAATAACATGATGAGCAGGCTGGTGTGAGAGCCCAGAGGAAAATTAGACACCCACAGAGTTGCACATATGGGGCACTAACATCCCTGGTGGTCATCCAGCAGCTGGGATCCAGGTATCCTGATCATCATTTGTGGTGCATGGGCAGATTTCAGCAGTTTATGGAGAAGCGTGTTCCACTCATGAGCACTTCAGAGCTGGAAGCCAGAGTCCTGTGCTGCTTCAGGGTGCTGCAATGTAAATTCAATGGGTTTCTGACACCTGCACTGTGCAAAACATGGCAGTTTCAGTTCACAGTGGCTTGGGCAATCACTTTCCATTGCCTTACCTTTATGCCTGCTTGAGTTTTGCTTTCAATTTAGGGTTCAGGCTCACCCAAATCTTTGAGGTGAAATGAGCTCAATAGAAAGTAGCATGAAAGAGGACACTACCCGGATTTCCTCCAGCCTGGGCCTGTGTTCTCTAGAAATGCGCATGAAACTTTGAAATTGGAGGCTGGTTCATGTTTTTAATAATATTGTAAACAAAAATATGAATCAAAGCATTTGCTACCTTCCAACCCATGATACAGGAATTGATTTGAATGCACCCCTGCAAATCTTTAAAGCATCTTGGCTTCTTCACTCTAAAGCTCCCACTGAATCCTCTGCATGGGCAGTATGACTGCTGTGACTTTTCCTCCTGAGTTGGAGTTGTTTCCAACATTTCTTCTTTTAGTTTTCAGTATACCAGCACATCATCTCTTCCTGTTGGAACCAGATATCACCCTGATAGCCTGAGGGGTGAAGTCTGAATTGAAGTCATAATTTAGCTGCTGTGTGATTTCCCTTTCCTCAGTACTTGTCTTGAGTGGTCCAGCAAACCTCAGGTTTTCTTGCAGGCTTCCTACCTCTGATCTGCTGCAGAAAATTTTGGAAATTTAGCTTGATAAATTTATATCCTTGCCCTTCACATTTTCTCCCCAGCCTCCCAGCTGCCTCTCACCTGCTATCTGCTGTATGCTTCTTCATGGAGTCCGGGCTGGAGTTCCAGGCTGGAACTCATGTGATCCAACAAAGCCATGTACCTGGCCTTTAGTAATACCACTTCTTGACATATTCTGCTTTCTTGACATATTCTGCTTTCTAGAAGTAGGTTCTTGCCCTGTGATTGTTACATATATCCCTATATCACAACAATAGGCCCACAGAGTGATGCGGTGGATGGGTGACCTGCTGTGCTGACTCTACAGTTTTAATTGGACTTCAGTAACTTTCAAGATAATTAAAATCCCTTCTGTGCAACCTTTCTATATTCTGGGTCATAGAGATTAAAACACAAGCCCACACACACACGGGGCAGACTTTTTGTTCTAATACCTTCTGAGCCCAGTGAGACAGTTCTTCTGTACTGACTCAGAAGGAAAAGCACACTCTATTGAATCAGCAACACCACTTCCTTCCTTTGCAGTTCTACCATTCACACACTTACCCTGCTCTTCTTGAGAGAATCAGCGAGACCAGTCCTGAGGCAGAAAGTCTGGACGTGCAGAGAAAACGTAGCAAAAGAGATATAGGGTAAAATACACTAGATGGGGAAGGCAAGCTTAATCCTCTGCAGCTGATATCTGTGATCGCCGTGCTCTTTATTAAGCAGTGTCGCTTGGCTGGAATTGATGTCACTGAGCTTAGCATCCTCCCAATAGCTGATGAAATGCATTATGTCACACTGCCAGGGCACGAACGGTGGCTGTGGGGGCTGCTGTGGAGAAAGGGTCTTTGACCCAAGCAAAAGGGAGCAGCTGCTCTTACTAGGCTATGCCATCTGATGACTCTTGCACCAGACACAGCCGCCTCGGGATGTTTGTTGCGGCTGGTCACAACAACGCTGTGGTGAATAGTTGATTTCCCTTTCCTGCTGCAAAAACCCCAGGCAGCAAGACCCATCTACCAGCTCAGCTCTGCTGGCAGAATAATTAAAAGGTTTTTTCCCTTTTCTCAAGACCCACCATATTATCATGTTGGGCTCTGCTGGCTGAGGGAGGCCTGGAGCGGTGCGATCCCACATGCCAAGGCAGAGTGCAGGGGTGATGGCAGGGCTGAACTCCCCACCACAGAACAGTGGTGTTGGCTGGTACATTTTGGTGGCCAAGGGTCCAACTCTGTTGCCTTCCACTGCTTGCAGCTGGGAACTGCACATGGCTTCATCTGTGATGGGAAACAGGGATCTGTAGCTCCAGATGTGCTTAGTCATGGTTGGTACAGGTCATGCCTCCATGTCCCTGGTGCAGTTATTCAACGCTGGATTTCATGCAACCCAGTGGAGAATGGGACAAGGAAACACCAGACACAACCACAAAGCTTCACAAGGCCTTGAAGCTCCTTTTTTTGGGATGTTGCACCTTTCCAGGTACTGTTATGGGAGAGGATGAGTTTATAAAGCTTCAGGAATGGTCTGGGCAAATGTCACCTGATTGTCTCCACTTAGCCTCGAACCGATGGCACAAGCATGCGTGCAGTGTCCATTATCAGCACCATTGTCCAGGAACCATGTCAAAGGAGTTGTTTACGAAGGCAGGGAAAGAAACCATCTACCCATTTCCCAGGCTAATAGCAGTGGTTGGGATTTATGTGGCACAGCTGGATTTGAAGCGGTCACCTATGGGCCAGCCCTCGAGCAAGCCAGCTCCCTGCTCACTGAACAGAGTCACGGTGGTTTGAGACTATGTGGGACATGAATGCAAGAGCAGACACAAGGAGGAAGGTTTCCTGTAAAGCTAGAGACACGGTAACAGAATTTGATTTTTACTTTTGCTAATTCTTTACTATTTTGGCACTGTTCTGATTTTTTTTTACTTTTTTTTTCTCTTCTTTTCCCTAAACCTCGTAGAATCGTGTGAACCACGAAGCTCAAAAGCTAGGTGAAATTTTTGCCCCAGGCTCTCAACATGTAAGATGTGTTCGTGTGTGTGAGTATGCATGTCTTCATATGCACAGATGAGTCATTCTTACTCTTGCTCGTGTTATTTCCGGGAGGGGGAAGTGAGGTGGTTTAATCCAAGGTAGGGGAATGCAAGACACAGACCTCCTGGCATGGGGCGATGGCATGCACGGAGGGTTTTCTGGCTCAGCGGAGGTGGCTGGAAGGGGAATCTGCTGCCTCTTTCCTAGTGGAAGGGTGGGCAGAGCAGCCCTGTGCCCCCGGTGCCTCGGCTGGTCAGAAAGCGGCAGGCGTGTCTCATCTCCGTTCCCTCACTTTCTGTGTGTCACTGTGGGCAGAGGTAAGACTCAGAGAGGAAACCACAAGTGGTCCATGCTGCCGAGTCTCAGCAAACAGCAGAATGGGCTCCAGGTGCAGCCTGTTTGCTTTCCAAAGAACCTGGTGCATTGCTGTTTGTCCCTCTCCTGGGGAAATATCACCTCCTGCATGTTTGCCGGGACATGACGCCTTCCCCTGCCCCGTCTCCCCTTGTCCTTCCACCACCTTCTTGAGTAGAGACTGACCTTTTCTGTCTCCTTGTTGTCCCTCCTTATTAAACCTATCTGATGGCTGGCAGATTTAGGGCTGGCAAAAAGGTGTATGCCCAATAAAAACTGACCCAGATTGTCACCCATGATTTGTGCTGAACTCAAATGGGACCATTCCTGAGGCTCTCAGTTGTTTAATTCAGTGTAAGATGAATTATTTTTAATCATCTCACTCCTTCTGGATCCTGGCTGGGGACAGTACTGTCTATATTATCATATATTAAAATGGAACTGAGGTTGAAAATACACATCAGCAAAGCATGCTGTTCCCGGGGTAATTTATGGCTCATCCCATTGCAGAGACCACTGAAAATCCTCCAGGAAGGTGTATCCTGCAGAGAAGGTGAGCCTGAGTCTGGAGGATCAAAGAGTGCAGATAGGATTTGGATAAACTTTTTAGGCCAAGTTCTGTTGGGAGTCAGAGGATGGAAATCAGGCCAGGATCTGGCCCAGGCCTTTGGTCATCACCCATCTCTCATGGCCGGGAGGGGGAAGAGCGGTGCTGCCTGCAGAGCTGGAGGTGTCGTACCCCACTTCCAGGCACCCATGTTGCACCCCTAGTTTTGTCACACAGCCTCTCCGTGTGCGGCGGGTGCCTCCGTGCTTTCTGCCTGTTCATAGGTTTTGGTCCCCATGTTGCATGTCACCGGTGTGGGCTGCCCTGGCTCCCCAGCTGCGCTCCTCTTGCCCCAGAGCATCGCCCTCATTACAACATGTATCGTGTTTGGAAATGCTTGCTCAACATTCAGGGCAGACGTATGTCTTCTGTGGCATCTTTTGGGACTTCTGTGACACCTTCTGCAAGGAGATGACACACAGGTCCCCTTGTCCCCTCACACTGTCCTTCTTGCTCCTGTGGTTCAGGACTTTGCAAAAGCCACTGGCAGCTTCATTTTCCTGCATGTTTCTGGACATCTATTCGGACGTATCACAAGCAGAGACATTTCCAAAGAGCTTTCAGGCATCAGGAAGAAAATAAAGTCAGCAAACAGCTCCACTGGACTCTGAATTATATTTAATGCAACCCTCCCTCTTGCCTCTCCAGGAAGATGAGCTTTTCTTTGGAGGCAGATAGTGGCTGTTTCTGCCTGCTGGGAAGAGGGAGCAGGCTGAAGCATCCTCTGGGCATCAGTATAAGAGCCATCAATAAGATGAGTAGTATAAAAATAATTTGTTGAGGTTGCAGCAGGCACCTCAGTCTGAGGACAAACACCCCAGCTGCATCCCTCGCTGCAGTACTGGGAAGCACTGGGATCCTCATGGTGACACGTATGACTTGCCAGGGTCTTCCAGAGTCAGGCAGGGACTCTGAAGCAGGATATCTATGAAGCAGGCCTATGACCAGGAGACCAAAGCCAGTCGGGGACATCCCTCCCTACCTCCTTTCCCAGAGAAGGTCTATCTCTGGAGCACCATCTGGATGCCTTACCAGCAGCACTGGGAGCTGCAGCCTGGCGTAACTGGCTGCAGCAGCACTTCTGGGGATGCACCCAAAATGTAGGAAAGTCATTGGTGGGACTCATGTGCCAGCTTTGCAGCCTGCTATAGGGGCTTGCTGGAGAAGGTGCTGTTTCACCTGAGCTGTAGAGGCTTGGCAGATCATAGTGGGAGGTGCAGAAACTTTCGTGCAGGGTGACCTAGGAAGGCACACAAGGTCAGGACTTTTAAGAAGTCCTGGATTTTTTTTTTCCAGTGACATGCAGAAGATTTTCATTAGTGTGTAGATGGACGTTAATGGCTTTGCAGTTTTTTGTGTCATTCTGGAAAGTCCAGTTTACTTTCCCTTAACTGGTGGAGCCTTTTCCAGGCACACAGATAGGACAAAGGAATTATTTTCACTGAGTTATTTCCAAACAGCATTGGAACATGCCTTCAGCAGATTGATAGAGGAGATGGAGGACATTGACACGGTGGCCTGATGGAGATTAGAGATGTCCTGTTAATGTGGTAAGCCGTGGCTGTGATTTTTCTAGTCTTTGTGAGGGTTAAGGGGAGGTCAATGCACGTGGATGTGATAAGGACACTTGTGGTAGATGTTCTGAACAGCCAGAGAGCCTGGGCTGATGCAACTGCACAAGAGCAGGTAGTTGTGGATGCATAGTGTCCCTGCTCTGAGCCTAGGGCCATGGTAAGAAATGCATCTGTCTGTGCAGAAGGCCTTTATTAAAATGACCTCACCCATATGTATACATTTTAATCATGTCAGTGAATGCCTGCTGTGTTTATTTTTAATACAAAGCTTGTTTTGATGTTACAATTGTGATGGTGTGGATCTAATGGCGGTGACTCTTCATCTTAGGCCTCAAATCCAGAGCTGAAAGTGAAAAGACACTTTGCATTACTTTAAAATACAAAAGAGAATGTCCCTGGGCAAATTAGTCCTTCATTTCCATTCTAGACTGTAGTCAGCTGTCTGCTGCCTGGAGTCCACAGTGCACAAGTCACTCTGGAGGTCACCTGAGGTCCCTTCTCCTGCAGCCTCCTGCAGCCGACCGATAGGTGACAGAAAGGCAAACAGACCTTTGGGGGAAGGTTCACTTATACCCTGAACTTCAGTATGACCTCGAGGGTAAAACACAGTCTTTGCGAGTCCTGACTTTTATTTGAGATGCTATTAATTCTCTCTTTCTTGCCCTGGATAGCTCAAAAAAAATCCCCAAGAGGAAGGCATATACCCTAACACCCAGGTCTAGCGGGGCTTTCCATCAGACACTGTGGTGCTGGAGTATCAGTTACAGTAGCAGTTCCCACCAGCTTTTCATAGATGAGAGGTGTTAAAAAAAAAAGAAGTGAAAACTGAAAAAAGACCAGCAGAGACGTTGGCATCCAGTCTGTGTGATGGAGCCTCAGGAAGACCAGGGATTTCTGACTTCAGCTTTACTCTCTCTCCTTAAATTGTAGCATCGTCCTGGGTCTGCAGAGATCTCGCAGTTTTGTAATGCATGACGTGTGCTGGTGATAGACAGGCAAGCCAGCGAGCCGAAGGCAAGCTGCCAGCCTTCCCTTCACTTTGAACGCCCTTGGCCGTCCCGAGACTCGTTCCAAAACATTTAAATTGCTTAAGTGTGCAGCGATGTGTTTTAATTAATGCAGAAGAAGGGGGCAGTAAAATACAGGTCCCTTCAGTACTAATTTGGACTTGTGGTTGAGGCACAGGTGCTAGAAAGCCAGGAGTGCCTGGATCTGCCTCTGCCTCATTGCAGCATGAGCAGTGCCGCAGTTTCCCCAGCCTCAGTGGGGCTGACGGTGCTGAGTTACCTTCGCCAGGTGCCTGGGACACAGGGTACCGCGGAAAAGGTGAGTGTAATACACAGGTATTCATGACATCTTCTTGGTGCTCTGTCTAGGAAATGAGCTCCGCAAAATAAACAGCAGGTTTATTATTAAACAGCAGAACCTGGAGACTGAAGCCTTCCTGTGACACACTTTGTGAAAAGTTTTAGTAAGTGGCAGAGTTTCCTCCAAAGTCCTCTCTCCAAAGCGGGGCAAGCGATAGCATCATACAGAGAGATTGCTGCTCCCGTTGCACAGGTGGGGAACACAACCGTCACACAGCTGCGCAGCTTGCCCAGGACATGTGGCATCAAATTTGGGCTTCACATACGCTGTCTGGAGGCTCACACTTGTGCTTTACCCCAATATCATCTTTCATAAAAAAAAATAAATCCAAACCACCTAAGCGTAGTCCTGGAGAAGGGGTATTTCTGGGTCCATTATTTTCCCTATGAGCACAATGGGGAAAAAGCAAAGTGCAAAACTTTCTGGGTCATAACTAATGTAAAAGGTATCAGATTATTTTTGAATTTTCAGTGACACCTGGATTATTGGGGATTACCTGTTGGCTCACTAAAGTGACCCAACTTCAGCATCTACATCCTAACCACGATTCTTTAACAGAGGGGGGATATCGTAACTTGACCATGTGAATATATTGTCCACTCCAATGCAAGCGACACTTCCTTCTGAGACACACTGGTATTTTAAGCAATAGCTCAGTCTGTGAACTGGTCAGAAGATCTGGTATTAGCTGACCTGGCCAGCCAGGGACCCTACTGTGTTTGGAAATGAAAGGTCAAATTCTCAGCCAGGCTGCAATGGACTAGGACATTTTTGTGAGAGATTTCCCTTTAGAAAGCCACCCTAACTGGATCTTCTAAGCTCCTCAGATACCCAGAATTTGAATGGCAGCTAGGAACGGCTTTGATTTTGTAGAAGTTTTATTGGGGAAATTTAACCAGCACCTGCAATTAGTCAGCGTGAGTCTTACCAGAATGGTCAGTTCCTTAATTTAATGAGCATTAGAACAGTGATTCATTTCAAAGTGGAACTTCGTTATATTGCTGCAGAAAGAAGAAATGACAGAGAGGAACAAAGAGAATGAGGAAATAGTTGTTTTAGGCTGAAAACAGAGCAATATGTTCCTGGAAGTACACTTTCAGCCCCCATGCAGGCCTGGCTCAAGCCGAGGGAGGAATCCCTGTATACAGTTGGCTCGTCTTTTCTTAACAAAGTTGGCCTGGCCTCATCTCTTCAGGCCAAAGCTCTGCAAGGCTGTAGGTACTGCCTAACACCACATGCCTGGCTGCTTTGCGCTCTAGAGCCATGCAAGGAGCATTTTCTGTGCATTTCCTTGTTCCGTGAATGAATGCACTAACAGGTTAAATGCTTGCATAGAAATGAAATAATAATGATTAATGCATCCCTGCCCAGGCTCTGGCCATTCTTCTGACATAATCTATCCTTCTTCAAGACTATAGATCCTTTGCTCATGCTGATGGGTGTTCGGTCCTGCAGTGTCACTGAAGTCAGCAGGAGATGAAAGTGTTGCACCTCTCGCAAGATGAAATCCACCCATTCTTGACCAAGTATATGCCTTCCAGAGTAATAAAAGCAATGTAGCAACTAAGCCTGTAAATAGGAGATCAAGCAGAGAAATGAGAAAGCATTCACTGCCTGGGAAAAAGGCCTGCCAAAGCTCACGGTGGTGAAACCAAATGGAAATGTTGCAAACTTTCACCTAGAATAAACAATCCCAATCAGCTGGAAGCGCTTTCCATCGCACTGGTTCCCAGGAATGGGGTTGCATCATTTTCTTAACACAAAGCTGCCAAAATCTGTAGCGACATACAAGAATCCTGCTGATTAGCCAAGCTCTTGGCACACTTGTATGGCCAGAGATTTTTATTTATTGTTATTTTTCTGGTAAGAATTGCCGGTAGATTAAAAATAGGAGGCAGGCAACACGAATACATATTTATTTGGGTGGAGGAGACTTTGGCT
This sequence comes from Oceanodroma leucorhoa, assembly GCA_030449065.1. Lineage (NCBI taxonomy): Eukaryota > Metazoa > Chordata > Aves > Procellariiformes > Oceanodroma > Oceanodroma leucorhoa. The sequence continues at coordinate 1,477,288 of JASVER010000036.1, forward strand.
TTAGGGTAGAATAATGCGTTGTGTTACGTGGCAGCTTTCTGTCGGAGGACCTCAGACATGAAATACCATTATTAACCTCCCAGGATCGTCTGTGGCAGATGAGACATGCTCCATTTCTCAGATGGTCAAAAGCCAGACAGAGATATTAAGCACCGAATGCTCTCACATCCCCTTGAGTCAAGCCTGACTTGCTTCTCCATGGTTCCGAGGAGCCTGCTCCATGTTTTTGTATTTGCTTTTGAGAGTTGCCTGTGGTACGTGCCATTAGTAGGTGCTCTGATTGAGGAGTTAGAGCCACACTAGGATCAGAGCTCAGGAGCTCTGGCTTTCTAGCTGCTTTGCTACTTGTCAGGTTATGTTTGGAAGCAGGCACACCATCCCTTGATGTTTGCACTTCAGAATTATCCTACTGTGAGAAAATCCTTTTTTCTTTTCTTCACAAATGTCACCTTCCATTTCACGTCTGTTCTTCGAGCATTGCCTAACCCATCTGTTTCGATGGCTGTCTAGTTCTCACTGCTTGCTGCTCTTGGTACAGACAAACCAGGCGCTGGAGCACCTCCTTCACCCATCTCATCTTTACCAGTTCTCCCACAGTGCCTACTTCTTCTTTTCACCCTTCACTGCCTAAGCCAGCATCCTCCTGTTGTTCAAGGCAGCCTTTGTACACACTTCTTTTTTCTCTGAAACTCTAGCGACGCAAGAAGTATGAGCTCAGAAAAAATTAAATAGCAATGGCGAGGTTTCCCTCTCTCTCAGCTCTTTCTTCAGCGTGGCTTCCTTTGGGAATCCTGTTCATAATTTCTTGCCATTTGCAACAGCATCCCAGGAACTGAGCTGCAACGTAGTACATCTGGGGCTAAGTTTGAACAGGAAGCCAGATGCAGACAGGCATACTGGAGCGGAGGGGAAGGAAGCAGGGAAAGTTCAGACATAACTGGACATCCAGCAAGGCCTTGCAAAGCCAACTGGCAGCCCTGTCTTCCAGGGGGCTGTCTAAAAGCAGAGATTTGTCTGAATCAGAAACTTCCATCCAAACACGCATGAACTTTGAGAAGGGTCAAGTCCAGATTGGTTCCAGCTGGACTCCAGACCCTGATAAGAGAGCTCCTCCCCTGGGCCTCAAGAGCATCTGAATCCTCAGGCAGCCTCTAGACTGACCTCTCCTTACCAGGGTCGCCAAGAATTTTTACCCAGTTACTAGGTCATGAGCTTGCAGGAGGAGAGCAACCCACTTTGGGATTGTTTGTTTCACTGTCCAGGGACATTTTTATTTCTTCAGGGAGCTCTGCGAAGCAATTTTTCAGGAGGGGAGGAGATTCAGCATGACTCAGTGGTGTTTAAGAAACAGGGGAGACAAATGAGAAGATCCTAGAGGTACTTCCTTTCTAAATAGCTCAGAGATTAGTAACGCTTTGCCATACCTGTAAATAGTTCACGCACAGACATGAATGCCAACAAGTGCTCTGGAAAGCTGCACCTCGCTACCCCTTGTTTTCAAAGTGCGTTTGTGATTTTTCAGCAACCACCTACCAAAGCCAAGAGAAAATAAAAAGATCCCTGACCTTTCACTGCTATGATTTCCTAATAATTTGGACACCTTTAATCCTTGCCCCAATCCGCAGGGCACGGTTGTGTAACACAGCCACAGTCCAGGAAGGGCCTGGCACAAGAGAAATGCTGGACCTGGAACATCCTCGATGTGCAAAAAAGCAGGAGGGGTGCAAAGAAGAAAGCATGTCTGGGGGCTCACAACAGCATTAACCATATTTCTGTGGTGTTTGGGGAATCAGTCAGTCAGTGTGTGGAAGGTTTTTGTTTGTCACCAAAATTGCCATGTGGAGTGGTCAGACAAGTTGGGCAGTGAACGCATGTACATTAATATTTGCTGTCACTAAGGTTGCAAAACAAAAGCAGACAGATCACATTTCAGGACTTGGCCTCCTTATCTCCACCTACCACAGCCTATAAAGTTGCATAAGAAAACAGAACTGAATAGGAAGAAGTTTGAGGTGGAAACCTGAAGAGAAATTAAGCAGATGCAGCAACATCGAATGGCAAAGCTCCCCCAGAATGGGATTTTATGGTAATGGCAAAGTAGTTCTGAGCTTGTCTCAAACCCTGACTTCAGGTCCTGCCCAACTTAGGCCAAAAGAAGTTAAAATTAAGGAGGCTTCTTTTGTGGTTTGTCATATACTCTGTGATTACGGACACTCAAAAAGCTCATTCTACTGAAAGACTCAAGGATATGCACCCTGCTGGAAAACTTCCGTGTTTAACGCATATAATTCCAGTATGCAAAAACTTAATGACTGAGAAAAAGAGGAAGATGTTCCCGTTGTGGTTTAGTGGTGACAAAAGGGTTAATCATCTCCCAACGCTTTAGTGTGACAGGGCCACACTAAAGGCCATATGAGTCCCAGCCTTCTCCTAGGCTGCAAGAGCAGTGCAGTGGGGACAACCCCTGCAGAAACAGGGTCCCCGCAGAAACCCAACGTGCAGCAGAAGTGGCTCCGAAGTGCTTTTGATCTGTTGGAAACCCTGACTTTATGTAAAAAAAGTGAAGATTTTTTGTTTGGGAGACATGAGCATCTGCTTAGTGACTTCTCGGTGCAGGGGACAAGCAACTCACTGGTGTCTTGCCAGGTAGGCAGCAAACAACATTAGGTCATTGCAAACAGTTCTCCTTGGGCTCCATCTGTCAGATAAGGACCGTATCACTGGCAAGTTGTTTGTGATGACGAACTCTCCTTCAGTTAAGAAAAGCCAAACGTGAAGCTCGTTAAGGAGAGAACCTGAGATGCCCTCTCTAGACCAGCAGCAGCCGATTTGCTGCTGTCGGTTAATCTCTCATTAGCTCAGGTCAAAATGAGCTGCGTGAAGAAGAAATGTCTCTGTCATGACATGTCAGACCTGTGGAGCCAAGTGAATCCCAAGTGCAGAATCTGTTAGGGGCCACGAGGGTGGTTCTGGCTCAGAATTACCCACAGCTGATTATGTGTGAGTGACTGCGTGCAGTCAAGGCATGTTCTGCAGCCTTCTTCAGGCTCAGCCTGCAGGAGGCAAGCAATGTGTTATAGCCTCACCTTCACCGGCTTTGGAGCAGGCCTTACTTAGTGGCCATTCAAATATGGTGCTGTCAAGGAAGAAGCACAGCACCTAATAGTGGTGTAGATTAAGATGAGATTAAAAGGAAAGCTGTGATTCAGAGGAATGACGCCATGGAAAACATCAAGGAAAATGAGATGGAATGTGCAGTCATTAGCAAATTGCTTTATTTATGGCTATTGGACACTGCTGTTGTGCCAAATCATGAATTTATTGGGTGCCGTGGATTTCTTCATTAAAATCATATTATTGAATTGTTATTTGTTGCAATTTGCAATGACCATCCCCTTAGCTATTTTTACTTTTGCTCTGTGTGTGTGTATGATCCTGTAAAAACAGGCCAGTCTCCCCAGTGGGGACAGAGCATGTTTCTAGTCGTGCTTTTTAAATGGCACAGCTGATTTTCTCTGAGTTCACTTGCTTCTCTCCTTCACTTTGGCTTTGTGCTTCACCTCGCAGGCTGCACCGCAGTGGCTCCAAACCCTTTCCTTCCCAGTTATTAATGTTAAGCTGACAAGCTTTAAGCAAGGATTTTCAGGTGTCTTTACAAAGCTCGTGTTGGCTGCTAGGTGTTCCCAGGAGGCTGCAGATCCTGGAATCTTCCACCCTGGCAATGTGCCCAGCCCATCACAACTGTGACCTTACCAAGATCTCTGTACTGGGATTTTGCAGCTGTTCAGAGGTCTCCAGACATCAGAGCAAATGGTTTCTGCTCTCCGAATCAGCCAGTTGCTGGTTTAGATGACACAGACCCCAACCCTTTAAGGTTTTCCCACTGGTCCTTATCAGAACCACCTTCAGAGTTGGTCTCCTTGAGGTGGAGATGGAGCAATGAGTGGAGGTTGGTGACTGTGTCACTTGTCTTTACTTTGCTAATGCCAAGGTTTTTGGCAGGTGGTCTTCAAGGAAGGCACATGGAGATGGCAGGATGGGGAAGAGCTGAGATCTCCAGAGCTGATGATTGGATCAGCAACCAGGTCTGCACATCGGCTGTATTATACAGAAATCACATCAGCCCTCTTCTCTCATGGTAATGAAATCAGTTATGTGATGCTGTGTGGATCCAAATTACATTCAAGTAGTTTTATGCTTCGCAGACTGCTGGATCACTGCGATAGTTGTGCAAAGCTAACAGTGGCTACAGAAGGACAGAAGCAGCTCCCCTCTGAGCCCTGCTCCCTCAAACCATGTTCTCCTCTGATGCACATTCGTATGCTGGAGCACCCTACAGCAACCCTAGAGCTCAGCTTGTTCGATCGTATCAAGTCATCAAGATTTACAGGTCTTCTCTCTCTTCTGACCAGACGTGGTCATAGTAAGAGCACAAGTCCTCATCAAAGCAAGGTAGACATTGCTTTTCAGTGACTTGCCCATCATCAATCCCTACAGGAAGATTTTTCAGTTTAGAAGCTCGCAAGTACATCACATACCCTACACTCTGTGCTGCTGTTTTGCATAACACTTCCCAGGCTGTTTGAACCTAGCCCTGGGCTCTCTCAGATCTCTTTCAGGTGTCTTTTGTCCTGGGGACAAATGTCTCTTTAGAACTGCAGTATCAACCTCGTGTGTTGCTCAGTTATAAGCAAGCAACAGGAGGCTGGTTACAGTCAGGTTCATTAGTAGATTTCACATCTTGCATGAAGCAAGACCAAGAGGTTTACATTTGCTTTCATGGTTTTTTTTTGCTGTGATTTGGAGCACTCAGGGAGTAACCTGGCTGCCAAAGCAAGCTGAAACAGGCAATACTTGGGACATTCAGGGCAGGGGGGGAGTGCTGCTAAATCACCTCAGCAGCTATAATACTGTCCGGACACCATCCCGTGCCCATCCGTTTGTAGCCCTTTCTTTTGCCGCGGGACCTCATGAGATGAAAAGTACCAGTGCAGAGAAAGCTCTGTGGTGACACCTCCCTTGTGCTGACCTCTCCTGCAGGGCTTAGCGGCCCCGTGGGAGCAGCAGTCGGTGTGGGGGCACTGGATGTGCACTCACTTGCCTTCAGTGAGTGGCATCTTGCAGCCGCTGAGGTCCAGGGTGGAGGATGCAGAAAGGCCCGTCCTTCGTATTTTGGGTCTTCCCTTCGTCTTTCTCCAAGCAAAGGACTCTTACCAGGAGCTGCTCCCCCTGGTAGTGGAATCTAAATAATCCCTCTAATTAGCTTTCTGACAAAATCAGGCTGCTGGCTTCCCTCCCAACACACACACACACACCTGGAGGGTTGGGTGCAGAGGTTTTGGGAGAAGATAAGATGCTGCTCTGTCAATCACAATCACTGTGAATAGCATTCAGTCTGCTTTTGTGGGGCTGTTACGTATTTCATGTCCCTTCCTGTGACTTGTCACCAGACCTTTCTGCGGATGGAAGGCAGCTGGCGGATGGCTCTCTAGAGTGCCATCCACAGACCAGCCGAAGCACACGCAGACACCTGCCTTCAGCCAGATTAGACATGTCAACTATTGCCGAAGAAGGTATCTTCAGCACCAGAATAACTAAAACTTCCGTAAGATATGCAGGAGTGCTTCCAGACTGCAAAATGAAAATCACTGCCCGGAATCACTGCATTCAAAGTAGGGAAATATCCCTTTAAAGAAACCCATTGGCAGTATAACTAAAGGTCCTAAGGCCAAGCTGATCTTCAACATAACTCCACTGAGTCAAGAGGAATACACCAGGGATTAAGTTTGGCCTGATAGTAGAAACCACAGGCAAGTGAGGATGATTCCCAGAATCAAGCTGATCTGAAAAATGTAGTTAGATTTTGCCCTTAAAGGAATAATTTTCTTAATAATACTAGATAAAATGAAATGCTTGTCAAAATTATTACAGGCATATGGGGATGAGACGATCAACGTTGTATGAGTTATTTCCTTCAGCAGCTATATTTCTGGTTCATTCTTTAGCTGTTTTTCTTTAATTCCAAAGCTTGTCACCTTCCTACTGGGTCTTCTAGATTTACTACCTGCCGTATTTGTTCTTGGCTTGCTAGAGCCACAGACTGTGTGTTTTAGGTGCTAAACTCAGGTTTGCCACTGAGTTCCTGTGGGATTTTGGTGAGGTTTTTTTTGCCCAGTATCCTCCAACTCCATCTCTACTGGTACATCAATACGTGAACTGATGCCCGGGCAATGATAAGGGTAAAATACCTGTTGTTATCTTCCTGGATTGGGCCCTTGGTCCTCAGCGTAATGCCTTGCAAGCATTACCAAGCAAGGATGCCAATTAACATGAAGACAAAACTTTCTCAGAAGCAGTGCCTGCATATGGGATTTGCATCCCGAGAGAGGAGAATGAATGACCACAGAATTAATCTCTTTCAAAGCTCTGTCTAAAACTCATTTGTTGTGTTTAACTTGTTCTCAGCAAGTCCTAAACACACACTCAGAAACAAAGAGTGGAAAACCCAACTGTAGTTGTTCACAAAAAACAAACAAAACCAAAAGAGGAGCAACTTGCCAGTGTGCTAAAAAGATCACTACCAACAAACCTCTATAAAATAATCAAGTTATTTCACTTACAGTATTGAAAAGGCAAAAAAGAGGAAGTATAGAGGCTTTTTTTTTGGATGTTTATCAGTTTGGAAGCAGTTTCCAAGAACTGCCAGGGTTTTTCATTTGCTTTCTCACTCTCTCGTACCTTCCAAGAAGCAACAGGCCTTTCAAATTATATTATTCTCCCTCAGCTTTGTCGTTCTCAGTCCCAGAATTCATGGCTGCAAGGGAGGGCTGGAGACTCCCTCCTGAGACCCAGCACTTCAGGGATCCCCAACTATCACTCCCTCGCCTCTGTGTTAAACTCGTGTTTGGCAAAGCACAACTTGATCTCAATCTGCCTCCTAGGAGGGCAGCCAGGTTGGATTTGATGGCATCAGGAAATGTGGAACCAATCCTGCCCCTGGAATTCATCCCAAGGGCTAAGCATCTTCACTGATAAAATGCATGCTACTTTCTTACTTGAAATTACCGGGCTGTAGTGTGCTTGTTGTGGGCCTTTCCTGGGGTTAAAGACTTTTTCCTACCACTGTTTCTTCCTAAAGGTGCTGACACATTATAATGACATCATCTCTCACTTAATTTCTGGGTGAATTTAGCACGTCAAATTCTTCAGGTCTCTCAACTTTTTTCTTAAAATGCAGAGACCAACAAAGGGGAAAATATTTGTCTGCTTAAGACCATCTGTGGAACCAGAACTGGTCCATATTTCAGTCTGCAGCTCCTCTCTTCATCCATCCAGAGCTCCTATGAGGCCCTTTAGCTGCAATATCACACTGGAAACTCAGGTTGGGCTGCTTGTCCGCTCTGACCTCAGCATCCTTTCCCGACTCCCTGTTCTGCTTTCCAGGACAAGGGGTTCTCCCTCCGCACCGGTCGGCTGCACCCCTGGCTCCTCGGCACAGGGCTCTGGCTGCCTGGGCACACACGCTCTGCCTGCATGAGCCCAGTGACCCGGATCTCTCCACACCGCTTCCCACACCTCTTCATCAGCCACCGCTCCGCCTGTCTGGTGTCATCTGCAGGTTTTGGCAGCAGTCGTTGTGCATCACCTTCCAGATGATTGATAAAAGCATTGAAAATTGTTGGATGTCCTGTCAGTCTCTGAGGCTCTCCTCTGGGGACGGGCCCTGAGTGACTCCCCAGGGACTGCTCATTTGGAAGAGCTTTAATCTCACTGTTCCCTAAGCCACGTACAGTGCGTGCTATTGATATTGATATCATCTATTCTTATTTGTTAAGAGAATGTGCTAAGTCAACCACCTCACCAAAATCTATCCCATCCACAGAGTCGCTTTTTCCAACCAAACTTTTAATCTCTCCAAAGAACATAATTAGATTTGTCTGAAAGGCCTGGTTTTCATTTAAAAAGGCTGAACCGACTGCCGCAAATAATAGTCGCAGCTTTTAACTCCACTCAGTTCAGTTCCCCAACAGCTTTTCCATCATGTTGTCCACAGCTGGTTTCATCCTATTGTGTAGTGCAGTTTTGCTTTAAAACCTTGTCACGCCCTTGTGATTTTGAAGATGTTATGCCATGCTGGGAAATGTCTAGGATGGGGTGCCCAGGAGACAAGAGCCTCTTGGGAAGGACTCAGGGTAGAGCCTCTGCTCTCCCTTCATCTGTTCTAAGTGGGCCAGGTATTGGTCTGAAACTGATAGAAATGTTCTAGCATGATGCAGGTACTGTTTACATGCGGAGGTGGGGGAGTCTATGCTAGGAATAGCATGGGAATTTTTCTTTTTCCTTTTTATAACCACTTTTACCCCTCATTAAGTGCTTTCAGACCCAGCCTCAGGCTTGATTTATTTTTGAAAGGCTATTTTTAGCCACTGTGTCTTAAAGGAAAAAAAAAGACTCTGCCGAGCTTATTTTTAAAGAAGAAACCACGCACATGCACACTCTGTCACAGTTTGTTCGCTTCTCGGTATCCCACAAGATGCTCCCTGCCGTGATACCGGCGTATCGCTCCGCTCCTCTTACCTACAGTTGTATAACTGCATTGGGGTGGCAGCTCTTTTGCTTTCTAGGCTGGAGCATGAAGAGCAATAACCTCACAAAATTACCTGTGTCAGGAGCAGCCCGCTTCGGAGTAACCCACCTGAACCTACAACTTGTTTCAACATTTTTGTGTTCAGGAATGGGTGTAATGAAGGCTGGAGAAGTGTTTCTTAAGCAGCTATCTGCCAATGTTAAAACACTGAGGATTTCCTCCCAGCTCTGATTTGGTTCTCGTTCCAGCTGCCCTGATAATCTGAGACTTTCAACTAGCAGCGTCTCTCCTTGAATTTGTAAGCATTTACTGAGCAGTGTTCAGTTACGGAACCAGACAGGGATGTACGCCAAGGAGGATGGGATATGGTGAGTTTGTGGTCAAAGCACAAGGCTCTGAATCAGGAAATGATCAGAATCAACTTCGAGAGATGGGTCCAACCCACAAAGCTCAGTTCTGCATCTGCTCCTGCACGAAGCTGCAACTGCCCTGAAGTTTAGGCTGATCTGATCTGCGGCTGCTGCGTGGAGACCACCTCTTCTTTCCTTGGACTTCCACAAAGCAAGTGCTTATTGAAGGCATTACCGAGTGTGCCAGATTGCAAAGGGGGTTCAGTGCAATATTAACCAACCAAATAGCTTCCCCATGGTGGAGTTTGGACCCCATGGACATCACCTGGCTTGCAGGTGTCGCGAGAACTTTCTCAGCTTGTCTCCTGAGACCTGCTGTGCACGCACAGCCTTAGCTTGTCCCCAGACTGGAGGTCAGTGGCCGTAAAGCCAATGGCATCCCTTTTTTCTGACCTATCCATGTACATAAAGCCAGAACTATCTGTGAGGAGCAATAACAAATTCCCTCCCCACTGAACAGCACCACAAAAGATGTACAGTATCTGATTCCCAGATGGCAATGTTAAAAACAGAAGGCAACATGTCTGGGAAAGTACCTGAGGCATCTCTGAACAATAGAAATAATAGAGATGTAAGAAGAAGATAGATCCTTTCTTTTTTTCTGATATATGCATGCCTTGTGATCATTTAAAAAACAAACAAACACCTTTTTTTGTCAAGCAGGAAACAGCCTGACTGAATAGAAACACAGTCAGAGTGCTAGAGTGAAGTAGTTGAAATAGGTGAAAGGTTGGTAGCATGAGCAATGTGCCAGGCTTCTCTGCTCCTAGTGTCTATGTTGTGTGTCATGTGAGCATGTAAATCCTTGGAATCCCTCAACATTTATTCGAATACCAGCAGACTGAGCACATATCTACCTTGCCAGCTACTTGGAGGATTATTCTTAAGGGCCAGGGTCCCCTAGCTAGTGTGCTTGCACGCTCAGGAACATGAGGCTTGGGATAGGTTTTTATGCATAGGTTTTATTTTAGGCCCTTGTAGGACAAGGTTTAAAAGGCTAACATGAAGAAGAAGTGGCTGCCTTGTCTCACACGTTCCAGGAGCTAAACATCCTGCAGAAACCAAAGACGGCGAATGTTTTCTGAGATACCCATCCAAACATAAGTGAGATGGAGATACCACCCCGATGAGCAGCAGGCAGCTTCATGCAAGCATACCGGCTTCTGTCTCTCAGGTCTTGCCCCGCCTGCATTTGTTCCTCCTTTGCCTGATGGCACATCTCCCCCACACAATGGCATGTAAAATCTAATCTCCACTGAAAGCTCTGCAGGGCAGGAACTCACACATTCAGATCCAAATAGGCTACTCATGCCTTTTTAATTTCACTGGATCAGAATAACAACAGCAAGGAAATAAAGTAACAGCCAAAGAATCAAGTCAGCGCAGTGAAATAGGTCCCTTGCCTGTTTTACAAGTTACATCCACACCACCCCAATGGTAGCGGGAAGTCTTCTAGTCACAACTGGCAAATCTTTTCCAATTAAGCAGTCCAAAAAGCTCCTAGCCACCAAGAAGTACCTGGTGATGCCCACTATTCCCAAAGCCACGTGGACTAGACCATGTCTATGAAGCATCCCAGGGCTCAGAGGTGGCCGGAGAGCCCCTCCGCACCACCCTAGGGTCTGGGAAGAGCAAGCCTGGAGTTGGTGCACTCCCACGCGCATCTGCACCCCAGGCTGGCACCGTGCTGATCTCCACAGACATCAATCCTGCTGCCATCTGGATGACAGTTCTTGCACAAGACCTATGCCATTACATAAGGCTGGGGCTGTTTACAACTTCCCGCCCAGCGCACACCCGCCGTGTGTTAATCAGGATGGTTCATAGTCAGTCCTGGAGTAAACAAATGCAACTTCACCAGAAAACATGGGAGCCACACCTCTTTACTCCAGGTGTGCATTTTGGCCCACTATCTGTTTCTCCATAGTGATTAGTGACTGGTATTTAAGACAATTTCTTAACAGGAGTTGGGATCGGTGGTTTATCTCCTCATTAGCTTGGTAATATCATTAATTAAGGTTATGTCAACGGACATGATGCCACAGCAGATGGGTGTTATCAGTGGCAACAGCCTTCCAGGGTTTGGGCTCACAGTCTGCCTACCGCGATGTGCGAATTAGCATCCTGCCCAAGGTGGGGACCTGCCCTTTCCCCGCACTGCTGCTGAGAGCGCGCCCCACAGTAAATGCATTTTGAGGCGGGCTCCAGAAATCCCCTCAAAAGTCCCTGCTCTCTCACCGATCCCTGTATCCCAGCTGACAAACCAGCTTAGAGCGGGGAACGAGGAGCAAATGTGGAGTTTCGGCAGGACAAAGCAGGGGCAGGGGGGCTGTATCCTCTGCCGTGCCCACCCCAAGAGCAGTGGTCCCTATGGCGTAGGTTAGATCCCCCATCTAACGTGGCTGCTCATTCAGCTGACTCTGCGTTTTTAACTGAGAATATTAGCACGTTACCGAGAGATGTGGTGGACCCTGTGCTACGGCGTTAACAGCAGGGCTGGATAGTTTAGAGCAAACAGGTTGTCAGGGCTAGACGGAATTGAGTGATCATGATGTTCCCTCTGGATTTAAACATCATAAGATCCATGAATCTGCGAATTTTGAGGCTTCAGAAGTGAAGAGCCAGTGTGTTTAGCCTGTCCCGCTCACATGATACACTTTGATGTAGTAGAAAAGTATGAAGACCTTTTAAAAAATTTCTTCTTTCTCCCCTTTTACTCCAGGAGATGTATAGTTAAGTCAAACACACCCTTGGGTCAAGTCCTGCCCTCGTTCTGTGAAGAAGTCCCAATATATCCCAAAGACTCAGCGCCCTTTAAATATATGTCAACAGTAGCATGTGCTGGCCAGAAGAGATTTAAAAAAGCGGTCCTTCAAATGAATGCAATTTTAGTTGTTTTCCTCGGTTGTTTGAGGTCACTGTTCCCCCACCCTTGTTAATAAAGATGTGATTAATGACTTTTGGCAAAGCTGCTGCCCGAAAGAGCCAATGCTTTAGGAAAAGCAAAACCAGTTTTCAGGTATTTTCTTTAAGGTTCATCTCAGAAACACACAAATACATTTCAAAGCATTTACAAAACACACTGACGCCCCCTTTGCCCCAGCTCCACCTCCCTGCAGACACATCGCCATTCATAGCCTGCATAATTATACTCCATCTACCTGGAAGAAAGTTCTCGCTGTGCCTTCAGCTGGAAAGGTACCTGCTCCGCTTCGCATGAAGCACAGGCAGCAGAGAAGTTATCACAGAGGTGATATTCCCGGGGTGGCCATGTTGCAGTAATGGCTTTGTGATTACTCTCCCCAGACTAAGCAGTACCCAAAACTCCTGAGTGAGGCCCCCAAGTCCCTCTTTAAATAAATCACAGCGGTAGAGGAAAAAATAAAAAAAAAAAAAAATAGAAATTGTTTCCTCTGAGAGTGCTGGGCTCATGTTTTGAAGCCTATTTCTGCAAGCAGGGAGGCTCAGAAATCCCGGCGGTTAAAAGCAAGATGGCAGAAGCTGAGATTCTCACAGCTGGGCCCAGGGGGCTGCAGCAGGGATTTGGGGGAAAGCACCAAAAATCAGGGTGTTTATGAGAAGTGCAGTAGCAAATGTAACAATTTAGGCAGTGTTGCCTCTGCTGAGGAACCACTTCTAGGCAGGCCCTGTTTCTCACAATGGCTTGATGTGGCTTAGCTTTCCCAATCAGGTGGTTTAAATCTTCATGTTGGTGGGGTTTAGCCTGCACCATGGGGGCCTGCGCTGCTTTTGAAGGGGCCAGAAAGGATGTCTGAGAGAGGGTAACTCCTGCCTGGGGATAGGGATGGGGATGCTGATGCCGATGCAGATGTGGATGTGGATGCAGATGCACTGGGCCAGCGATGCTGCCTGAAGGCTCATACATGGGGTATCAAATCCACGCTGTGAATTAGTACCACGAGAGTTAGGACCAAAGCAGTGGTGCTCATGTCTCAGCCCAGAAGGGTGCAAGACCCATGTGCCACTAGAGTAAGGACCACATCAGCTCCTTAGTCCTCTGCACCGACCCTCATCCTGCTGGAGCTGAGCTCTAAGGATGTGAGTTGACCTGTCCGAGGCAAGCACGGTGTGGGCCAGGGCTTGCTCTCAGCCTCCACAGCAGCTGGACGGAGAGCTGGGGATGGCTCTGAGGTGCCTCAGTCCAGGCATGGGCACATTGCGTGCCTCACACTGTGCTCCATGGGGCTGCTTTTGCAAGGGGACAGTTGTGCAGCTTTGCATGGGGAAGGGGTAGCCACACCGTGAAACGTGCTGCGCCCCTGGCATGCAGCGCTTGGCAGAACTGGTGTTTTTCCAGCTGCAGGAAACTGTACTAGGGAGATCCAGTTTGGATGAACCTTGGACATTTTATAATCCGGTGGAAAGAAAGGATTGAGGGCTCCAGTGTGAGCTTGTCTCCAAAGCTGAAGGAAATCTTTTAGATTAGGAGGACACTCACAGTAAGGGCTTATACAGAAATTCCCATTGCTGGGCACTTTCCCCTGCAGGCGCCAAGGTGGCTTAAAGCACCGCTGAACTCCAGGCAAGCAGGAGATGTGTCTGCGGGTGCTTGCCACTGGGTTTCTGGACTGGCCCAGTCCAAACAGATGGTGAATTGGCAGCACTTACAGTAAGATCCCGATCCATGTGCTGAAGCTTCCCCAAAATTGCTGTGGGTGGCTCTAATTATAACCTGTGTCCTACCGCCTCCCGTTTCTGTGAGTAGGAAGAAGCCGAGCTTTCTTGTTACTCTAGCTGCCTGCCCGTTACCAGGTCGAGATTGCTGGTGGGATAAGGGCTTTCCATTTGTTTGTAGAACTGATGTCCTACTTGGCAACACGCGCCTCATTCCTTCAACCCTACAAAGGGAAGAGCCCCGAGCAAAGCAGGTTTGCAGCTGGCTTAGCAACACGGCTGCTCTGCATTCCTGTAAATTTCCAGGTTCAAGTGCAGTTTGCTTTTCTTTGTTGCCAAGCCAAGTGGACATCTCGGCCCCCCTCATCCCTCTGCTGAGCCTTTGGGAAGGCTGATGGGACCTGAGAGAAGCAGTGGCTCCGGAGGCAGGCGTGGGGCTGCAGCGAGGCAAGTGGTTCAGCGATGCAGATGAAGGCGACCAAGAGCTGCACCATCCGCCCACCTCCAGGCTTCCAAAGCAAAAGGGAATCTTGCTCTTGAGGTCTGAGGTGAAGAGGTAGGTAGAGGTATATATCCAAGTCCCCAGGGCTAGTCTGATTTCTTTGGCAGTCCAGCCAGTCGATATTTTCAACCTTGGATGTGACGACTCTTTTCTTTTCAGCATGTGGCTCATTCTTGGGTTCCCATTACTTTATTCCACGTGGGGTTGGTGTTTCTTCATTGTTTTCTCCTGTGCATGACTGACATGAACAGGAAGGAAATGTGGAAATTATAGAAACTGTTCTCCGTGCTGAGGGAAGGTGCCTCATATTCTTCTGAACCTGACCCCATTGTTTGCTGCTGCGCCCGCAAGCACGTTCTCTGCCACGCACTGGAAGGACCAGGGCATCCTCACCCAGGTTCGGTCACCAAGCGAGAGTAAAGGGCTGGTCCCATTCCCACTTGAGTCTGCAGGAGTTTCACCCCTGATTTGATTGGGGGAGGAATCAGGCCCCTAGTTACACTATATAAATAGAAGGATTTGATTTCAGGCAAATGGATATCAAGTTGTTCTGAATTTTTCCCCTGATTTCATTAGTGAGGTGATTCGTGTTACAAGGAAAACTTGTTCTGAAGCTGTCATTATTTACCTGAAATGCATCTGCACTTTGAAGTAGGCTCTGGAAACACAAGCAGAATTAAATTGCCCATAAAGCAGAGGTGGAGTGGCTTTTTCTGAGGTTTGAGACTGTTGGGTTCCCTCTACACTGGAATGCAAAATTAATGCCCTAAATTTAAACACTCACTAGGCTTTTTTTTTTGCATTCATGACTTCAGAATGAATTCAGTCGTAAAAAGAAATGCAACTGACACATTTGGCATGCAAAACAACCATTGTTTTTGCCAGGAGGTTTCATGTGCACGTGTGTATGTGTTTATCTGTAAAACAGCCCAAGAGCCTTCATGGAAGACTTGCACGGTGCAAATGTTGGCTTTGGACGCCCAGAAGAAGTTAGCATCCATTTGTGGTCCTCAGTCCCCTTATGGATCATCCAGGTCCTGCCCTAAGGATCTACCTGGCTATATCCAGTAACAAAGACTTAACATCATGCAAGAATACTGCAGTCTCAAACCATTAAATGAAATAATTTAACCACTAAATTTTCAGGCTGGTAACTTGTGTGAGCTCAGACACAGGGCATGGCTTTGTGCGTGCACCTTGTTTTGCTGAGCTGCTTTCTTCCCAAATGAATGGTGTGATAAAAGTAGCAGCAGCAGCTTAGTGCAGAGCGCCTAAAAAAAGGTGTTTGTTTCCATCGCAGTGCTTAGCTCATTGTTCCTGCTACTCGTCCTGTTGACTGCCTGCTCAGGAAGGCCATGTTCCCAGGCCATGTTCCCAGCAGCTCCTGCCTGCTCCCCACTGCTCTGCCACCAGGTCCCTAAATTCACACTTTTTATATCCAGTTCCCCCTTCTCCCTCTTTGTTGAAAGAGGTGTTTTTTTACTTCTCTCACAGGGATGTGGTGGGGACTTTTAAAACCTTTGAAAGCTGCTTACAGTTCCTCAGATGGCAACAGAGAAACACACACTGGTATAACTGGCAGAAGTACAGGGATGCTGACTTACCAGCTCTCACGAACCTGGCTTTCCTAAGCTGTGCAATAAATTACACCACCCTACATCGTCTGGCCACTGGATGGTTAACTGAAATTCCCTTGTATGCTGTACTTGAATGAAAATGCCAGCAAGCTCTGGTATGATAATATTTATATCTGAATAATTTTGGACAGTCTTGGGATGAATGGGATCTCGCAGAGATGGAGGTTTGCTTTCCACTTCACTATTTTTCCCTGGTGCTGCTCTTTTTCCCAGAGAAAGAACATGCAGGAGCAAACCCCCCTGTGCCCTGGGTGCTGCCAGCTCTCCAGGCAGGATCCCTGCCTACCTCTCCTGCCTCCTGCGGCTGGGGGGCACGGGCTTGTATCGAAGGGCGAGAGACGAGTCAGTCTCTGTGCTCGGCTTCTGTTCTGTGTGGCTTCCTGAAAGCAAGCATTGAATTACGCAGCCCAACTTTGTTTTTTTTTAATTTGCCCACCAGATCCGGAACTGAAACCATCAATTCATTTCACTGAAGATCTCGTTCTCAACTCAAATCGGCAATAGCTACCTCAGCTAGCACAGGTTTCTGCTCACTGAATCAGCTGTCCCGGCTCCTGTGGGAATGAAGGTCCCTGTTTTGCGATCTGAGAGAGGCTTACCTAGACACTCACTACACATCTTTATGTCCCTTCTTGGAGACACATTAACCCCGCAGTTCTGTGCTGAGGTGGAACAGGGGAGAGCTGACAGTGGGAAACATGGGGAAGGTCCCCCTGAACATGAGATTTCCCACCCTGAGCCACACCATCTGATCAGTGAATGACTCCATAGTCTCCAACTGTGTCAATTTGAGATCTACTATCCATGTTACTATCCATTTCCATAACTCCGTGTCACATTGGCTGCATTGAGAGCATCAGAAAAGGATGGGGCCCACAGGACGATGGCTGTGGGAAGGAGCTCTGCCATGTGTGTTGGTCTTGCTGTGGGGTGTCAAATAGGGACGATGCTGCCCCAAGCTCCAGAAACACAAATTCCCAGTATCTGTTCTCATATCTTTCAGAGCTGAACCAACGTCCACCGAGATCAATGGAGTTTCACACTGGCGACCATGAGTTTTGGATTCAGTTTCCAGAGATGAAAGTGTTAGGAACAGGCAGGAAATTATCCACTAGGAAATCTGTTTCAATCACCCCCTTTTATGGCAGATGCTTTGGAAATGATTATGTGCTGTGTAAAGAAATATGGCCTTCTGAATTTATTCAGGCTAATTCTGAGTGAACCCAAAGCTCTTTTATACTGTTCAGGCTGTGCAAAGAGTCTTAATGCATACAGAAATTAATTTACAACCAATTTAGTTCTCCTTTGTTCTGCCAGAACCATAGAAAGCAGAAAAGCCTGGGTCTACACTGTTTTTCGTACTTGTGTGTTGGCCAAGAGTGTGTTTTTCTTTAACTACTGCAGTTAGAGTGATAGAGTGAGCATTAGAGTGATAGGCAGACAGAGCAATTCCCTAGGGTGGATGTAGCGATGGCTTTATTCAAGTATAATTTATCCCCCTTCTCATAAAGGAATAAGCCCCACACGTATAAACACCTCTATAGCATTACAATTCCAAGCACAGTAGGAAGTTTCCTGCTTTCCCACACACAGCCACAGGCTTACAATAAATGTTGAGGCCCAAATCAGCAAGCATCTCCTTGTTCCATACTGTGGGATGAGTTCAAAAGAAAGCAGTGGGACAGGTGATTCAACTTTGACAAAAATCTCAATTGCGATGGCCTTGACAAACTTCTCTTACCTTCTATTCGCTGCAATTTCATGTTATTTGCCACACAMCTTGAAAGGTTTCCAACTGACATCAGTGGGCTTGAGTCTACCTTCAACTGCCTCAGAGGGTCATTTTACAAAGAGTCTTCTCATCCTCACCACCAACTCAAGCCCTGGAAGTGCCAAGCAACTCCTTAGGCAAAAATGAGTTGCATGTAGATTGATCTCAGCCACTCTGAAAGCTCACTTGTTTACATTCCTGCAACACTCTTAAAAAGAGCAGTTCTGATGGATCTTCCTTTTCTATTCACAAGGATGTCCCCTCTAATATTTGTTTCAGTTTTGGGCTGAATTTTTTCTCTCCCTGATTTAAATTGCAAACCCCTTGGGGTAAGGAATCTTGACTCTTTTCTCTAAAAGCACTAAATCTAGCTGGGCTCTGTATAAATCAGAGTCTCAGAGACAGCCATGAATTTGCTTCTCTCTTCCTTGCAGGGGAGGGCTGAAGAGTAGCTGTTGAAGTTGTCTTTGGCCACTCCATGCTGGAGATCCCCTAGGCTTGAATAAAAAGCCAGGGTTTCGGTCTGTCTGTATGGGAGGACAACCCAAAGTCCATCCACAAGTTCTCCACACTGTCGGTAAGCTGCTGCACGCTCGGCACTGAGCTCAGGTGACTTCCAGCGCCTTTACAAAGAGAGGAGTCCGAACTCTCCCTGCTGATGCCGAGATGGGGCAGTGCGGGGTGAGGGCTGACGCCTTCGCAGCCCAGTTTACCAGGAGGTCCAGGAGCTTTTCCAGGTGCTTTCAGCCACATCTAATCCCCAGTGATGTGGATAGAAAGCCGATGACATGGGAGGCACCATGGGCTCCAGCCTCCTCTCTGACTGCCTTTGCAGGGGTACCCCAAGGAGCTGTGTTCAGAGAGGGGTTGTAAAAAGCCAGGTGCATCAGCTAGGACCAAGCAAGGCTGGGTGCAAAGCAAAGGGAGACCACAGTTTGCTTTCTCCCAACAGGAGGGCTCCGTTTCATCTTCCCACAACCCTTACAGTTTCACCGCCTACGTGGCTGTTTTGGGACAGCCTCCCCAACCCATCTGAATCTCAGGAAGAGCAGTTAAAATGATGCTCTTGTTCCCTATTGCAGTATCTCAAGGCTTAGTACAGCGCCGAGCCCATTGCTGCCGAAAGGCCTCTGTATTACTGGCACGTGGACTGGTTGCCAAAATCAACCTCCCTGTGTTCCCTTAGCCTGAACATGCATTTATGGCTGGCTTGGTTAAAGTTCTGGCTCTGGCACATGGTTAAAGTTAGGTGTCTGCTCCAGTTCCCAATCAAGAAACAGATGCTCACCATGTGAACTATGGTGCTACTCAGTCAAAACAACTCAAAATAAAAGCACCATCTACTAACAGTGAGAGGGATTTGTTTGGTATAAATTACTTGGCAAATAATCTTGTACCTCAGATACATTTCAGAAAATCGTGACCTATTTCTGGATGACTTATCACTCCCACTTGTGGCAAAATTCCTCCAATAAATCAGTTGTGATTAATGACTCCAATGTTGCTATTATTACTATTATTATTATCATTATTATTATTATTATTATAACCTGCTTTGGCCACCTTAAATGTTCTGAGACAAGATGAAAGTACTGAAACTTCTAATGCCTCCCTGCAGAGTCGCTCTTGTAGGAGTGAAAAAGAGAAGAATGGATCAGTTTTTAGTAAAACCCATGGTTTATGTAAAGCATCTGATTCAAAACCTATTTTCTATGTATCCTTTTCTTGAAGACTGAAATAGTAGGCTGCATTCAAACTAGACTTTGAGCTCAGTGAAAAGGAAATGCTGATGAAAATCACGACTCAAACACCCTTGCATCATTTAATTCTATTTATTTTATTGGTGAGATACAACCCGGGCCGTGTTCCACCCCTGTAGAAGGAAACTCGGTGGAGGGCAGAAGGCCAGCCTCAGGCTTAGGCAGCTGCTGGACCACAGTCAAACCCAAGGGGTGGAATTTGGACTGGACCAAAGTCCAAGGGGACTTTGCCATCAGCTTCTGCAGGGCCAGATTTCACCTTAATGACCACTTCAAATGCAGCTCTGCAGAAAGGAATAAGTTTCTGTTTTTAAAATAGGCATCTGTTGCAGAGTTGAAGTTCTCCCAAGGACAACCCTCTTTCCTCTTTGTGTCCACCCCAAGTGATGGAGAGCAGCCATGCACCAGCTGCTGGGCAAAATCCATGCCCCACTTCTCTGCACGTGGATGGTGGGGTTCCCCTCTCTTCAAACCACCCACGCAGAATTCATGACATCTTTCCTGGCTGTCCCAAGGGTTTGTGTTTCACTTGCGTGACTTTTGGGTCTTGATATCTCTGCAGCAATTGCAGCTTCTGAAAAACATTTCAAACATTCCTGCCCGGGAGGCTTTTGGTTAACAGGCCATCATCATTTGGGAGAAATGAAGCTACGAGGCAAACTCTACGTGTGGCGAGCGTGCACATGTGCTTGTGCCCACAGAACTGCGGTGGCACAAGCAGACATCTCTGCAGAAATCACCGTCCCGCTCTCATTTCTACGATCTCTAAGTAGCTTCCCATTTTCTATATATGAAAAAAACATTTATAGGTATCGGGGAAGTGGTGACACGAACTCAACCTAAAATGCCTTGCAGCAGAAAAGAGACAAAGGTCCTTGTTGCGGCTGCTGGACAAACCCCATTATTTGGTCTGGCTCTGTTCCTCACGTGAGCGGTGTCACGGTGCTGGAGGTGCTCAATTCAACGGAAGGCTGTCACCGTGCTATGCCGTGGAGCAGTGATGGTGAGATATTGCATCTTCGGACAAAGGATCCTGGCACTGAGCAGTCACAGCCACAGCCAACACCTGAGAAGCTACACAGTAGTCATAAAAGATGCTCAGCCTGCAATGCCTGATGAAATATGGATCAGTGTAATTGTTTCTTATGCTGCTGAAGTATATAAAAAAGCAACACAGAGACTCTAAGTATTGTATTACCACTGCACCCTTCAGTGGCTACAGCTAACAGCTTATCTTTATTTCCATGCTGACAGCACCAAGCAAGTTGATTTATTTTCTGTGCTGTCTTAAATATCAGAGAAGATATGCATATCCTAGAATCTGCGGCATGGGATACAGCAGATGAGCTAAATGCATGCTTAACCAAAGCCTTCTCTTGATTCACTTTGACTTACCTGAGTGTTTGCTAAGTGAAGCTCTTCAGAGCATTTGTGAGCCAGCATCCACCAAGGGTCTTTGCATGTGGCAACAGTGATTTGCTGACATGGCTCAGATAAGCCACAATTGCACTGATCATTTCCTACTCCCCTTTCTTGAATTCTTTTGTCATACGCTTAACAAATATTGCTCCCAATCAAGAAATGTGTGTGATTAGCAGATTTAGACGGAAGATTGGTTTCATGTTATTTGCCTTCTGGCTCTGAAGCTCCGTGGAGGACATGTTTTCAAGCTTTCTCTTCAACCACAAGATTTAGAAACTTATTTTTCTACTTTTTTTTTTTAAGAAAGCTGATATTCTCATGTAATCACCTGCCTCCAGCAGCTGGGGCTTAAAACACAGGACCAAATATGGTTTGAAGTGGAAACAACAAATGATCAGCTTTTCTCACGAGTAGTCCCTTTGAAGGCTAAGTGTCTATACTCATGAGCTAAGTATATGACAGCTTGCAGAACCAGAACATGAACAAAACATAGAACTTAACTTACCGTAGAAATACAAACCTTGTATAAACTTTTTGTTTCGTGGCTAGGGGAAATACCCTTTTTCCTAAACTGAACATATTTCTAATCTTTTTTTCCTTTCCTTTATAAAAATACCTGCTTAGATACAGATGTCTTGTAAGTCCTACTGTTTTAAGTCTTTCCTTAAATGTTTCAGTAGATATTAAGAAAGCTTAAGGCAATAACAGAAGTTTATGACTTTTTAAAAGAGCTTGTTCCTTTCCCTCCCACATTATGTTTTTTTTTTAAAAAAGTCACATAACCTACATCTTTATCTGCTCCAGTCTGAAGGTTTCTATTTATAGTTTTTGGTTATGAATGTTTTTTCCTATGAAAAGGTCAGACCTCGCACATATACAATGGTGGAAAGCCCTGCTTATTAAAAAGCAGGCAGATGGATTTGTTAAAAAGAAGTAATTTCATAATGCAGCTGCTGTGAAAGGAGGCTGCTTTAGCAGAAACATCCTCACGCTGCTTTATGAGAAAAACAGGTAAAGGAGTTCTGTTTTGTGGCTAAGTAATTTTTCCTTTCCCAGCCTCCATCCTCACATATACGGCACGTTCTTTACCTCTGTTTACAAGGTTTGTCCTACACCCACGCAGACACACACGCACTCACACTCACTCGCCCTATTTTTCCCACCCCCGCTGCCCTGGAAAGGCTGGAGGAGGTGATGGTGCACCATTTCAGCATCTCCTGCACGGACCAGCCGCCTCCGGACTGCTACCCAGGGCTCACCCGACACTCAGCTTCTCCTGGCCAAAGCAGACTGCGAGTGCCCTTGGTCAGCACTGGAGATTTGGGGTAGCTTGGGAGGTGGGTCCTGGCCCTGGGGCTGGGGTCTGCAGGCCAGGATCCCACCTGGCCGAGGAAGTTCCTGCTCAGGGTGACCTGGGAAGGGGTGGGTGTTGACTGACAGATGTCCTTCACCAGCACCCAGAGGAGCTGCACTGCCCAGCATGGGGTGTTGCTTCGGAGGATGGCATCGCCCAGGGTTTCACATCTTGACACCCGCAACCTCCTGCATGATGAACAACCAGCAGAGACCTCTCTCATTTGACCATGGTAAAAAGGAGAGGTCTTGCCTGCTTTGTTCCAGTCCTGAGCGAGGAGCTTTGGCTAGCTGAACAAAACCCACTTCATCCCAAAAGTTTTTCTCTCCCTCCTTCTAGCTCTCTGAAGCATCCTAAGCACTCCCCACACCTGCAGCACCCTGGGGTGCCCGAAACAGTACACGTAGCCTCACATTTCCTAAAAACCTATGTTATTAAGGAAGGCCTCTCCCGTGTTTTATGAAATCATATGCAAAACCCCCAATTCTTTTAAATTAAACTTTGAAAATAGCCATTTATCTCTAATTCCTGGCTACTCTGTACAAAAATGGCCCGCATGCTCTGACCAGTCTCTTCTGCTTGGAAGGAGCAGCCTGTGCAGGAGGGGATGGCATCACTGCTGAATGCATAAGGTGTTCTCCCACAGCCTCCAAGGGCACATCCCTCTCAGGGTTTAATTTCCAGGGGAGCTTTGTGGAGTGTCCACTCTGAAGGGCTTTGTCTGCACCAGCTCCTGCTCAGCAGCACCCCCAAACAAGTTGTCCCCAGGGTTTTAAATTCAGGGGTCCACCTATGCAGGAAATAATTTGCCCTATTAGTGTTTCCACCACTGCTGCTACCTGTCATGTCATTCCTGTGAGGAAAAAGGAGGATGGATTCACTAAAAATCTTCTCTTTCCACACAGTGGGCTTGGCCCAGCACTTCTGGGCTTATTCATCAGCTTATTCTGCTACCATGAAGTAATGCTCTGAGTGCCTCCTCCACAGTGCCCTCCCACAGGGTGCCAGCCCTGCTCCTGGTCTCACTAGCTGCATGTGAAGTGACAGCAGTGGCAGGGTGGCCAGGACTTCCCTGACAGGCACAGCCTGCTCCAGGAATAGGTCTCATCAGCCCTGATCAGCACCACTGACCTCCCTGGGGATGGCCACATGGGTGGGCAGTTCCATCCACCCTTCACATCTGCACCTGGATCCTTCTCCGTGAATGGCTCTACACGCAAGGTTTAGATGGTCCCCCATGTGCTCATCCCAGATACCTTAGTGGGGGGAACAGGCTGTAGCAGAGCTGGGCTCCAGGGCTCCCATCCCAAGTGCAGCAAAGCCCTCATTGCTATATGCAAGCAGAGCTAAGCAAGCCTCCTGGTTGAATGCCATCTCACCTAAGCTTTCAGAAGCAGAACCTGACAGCGTTACCCAAAGCCAGTCAAATTCTTGATGGAGAGATATGGCAGCTTCCACTTATGTGCAGCACAGTATTAATATCAGCAGATTATCACCTGCCAGTTCGCCACCTGCTTGCACCAACAGGGTGAAAACACAAATCTTATGTAGCAACAAAACCCATGGGATTTAGAGCTTAGGTGGTGTGTGGATATTTTGCCTCAGGTTAATCTCACCCGTTTTGAAATCTGATCCAACATCTGATGGGATCCTGTAGCGATCATCAGTACAGCTGGAAGAATGGTACTGGAGATGGGCAGAATATACACAAGGAAAGCTGATCTAGTCCAAGAGTCAGAGTGAGTCTGGAATTTGGAAACATGGAATGAAACACGGGCCTCCATGACAGACCATGTACGTGTAGTGTTTATTTCTTTATCTGCAGTGAAATCAATAAAAAGGTTTAGTAAGACAAGAGTGGAAAAACAAGAAGAAACAGTCTTTCCAGCTGACCTGCTGTGCCACTCTCTTGACTGTTGTTCTTTCAGAGATGAGCTTCTGATAGCCATTCAACCCAATGCAACCTGGCTTTAGCTCACCTCACATGCCCTGTCCCACTCCCAACTCCCCGGCTACTGCAGAAGCATTAATTACTGCCTTTGCAAAAGACAGCATCTAATTGCACCACAGGGCTTGATGCACGTGAAAAGGGATACATTAAATTACAAACCACTGTTCCTCTAAACTGCAATGTCTGTATGTGCGCTAGGCTGCAAGTTACTCTGGCAAGAAAAGGCATGTTACAGATTTGTAAAGTACTGTGCACATTGGTCAACATGGCCATTAAAACCAATATTGTAGTTGTGGAGGCAGATATTAGAATGCTCATATCTTTTATGGTAAACATATTAATCCAAGAGGAAATCAATTTATGACAAACTTGATGGTGGCCAAGACAGAGATCGTCAAGCTCTCCCTCTCTGCAACACCACATAGGAGACAGTTGTGCAGCCCAGCTCTGCTGTGCCCGGCAAGCAGGGTCCCAAATCTTCCCTTGCTCTGAGCATCCCAGGGACCTGACCCCCACCTGATGTCCCTCCGCATCATGCACATTACCCTGGCTTGGTGTCCCCAGAGCTCGCTGTGGATTAAGATGCCGTGACCCACTGAGATGCTGGGGAAAAGTGCCCAGGTCTGTTGGAGACAGGACGGTGCCCCAGCGGGGCCGGCAGAGGCCGGGAGGTGTGCAGTGCGGCAGCGCCGTACACCTGCCTGCCCAGCTATGAGTCTGCAAACCCGGGGAAAGTGAAATAGCTCTGCCCACACCGCTGTCGTCGCAGGGGGGCTGGGGAGCGGGGAGGGCTTAGTAATACCAAGAACAAAGAAGTCTGCCTTAGTCAGATATTTTTAATGATCTCGCCCCACACAGGGCAGGAAGTGAAACCGAGGTCCCAGTCAAGCCCCCCCCTCGCGCTTCCCCTCGGCAGCCCCGTCGGCAGCGAGCCCGCCCGCGTGGTCCCACCGTGCTGGTGTGCGGCAGCAGGCGGGACGTCGTGCTTTCAGTCAGCACGGTTGGGATGCTGCGAGCTGGGCTCCCACACCGGCACCCGCCATCCTCCCTGGCCCCACGTGGCCCCGTCCGCCCCCATGCCACCCGTGCTGCCCACGATGGGGATGCCTGGGCAGGGCTGGGTTATGGGAGGAGGACCAAGACTAGATTTTTGACCTGCTATCATATAATCTAAGACAATCTCTTCCTGGCCCTGTTTCCAGCCCAAATGGGACCTGCAGGGCCTGGTGAACTCCCCAGTGATCAAATGCCCCAATCCTCAAGGGACTGTGTGGCCAAGCTGGTCCCCAGCAATTGCAGCTCCTTGGGAATCTGTGGCAGTACTGATTTTATTGCTGCATTAGAGAAGTCTGTCCCTCTTTTGATGTTCTCCTACTGATAGAATAGCACGTGGCAGACAGATTAGAGGGGCATCATCCGACCCTCGTGCGAATGCAGCCCTTTCTGAAGCAGAGTACAAGTGCTGTGTGATGTTGCACAGCAAGGACACCAAGCAGCTCAGAGCAGACACTGAAAGGAAAGGAGGGTGGAAAGCAGGAAACATTTGCTGCCTGCCGAGGCTCCCAGGTGGCAGAGCAGTCCCAGTGCTCGAGCTTTTACCAGCAGAGCTGCAGACCAGCAGTCTCCTTGGGAAACAACCATCCTCCTGCCCACTGGGACAGACCACAGGCTTCGTCCAGCCCTGTTCTGTCATTCAGCTTGCAGTTGCTGAGAATGGGTGTCCCAAAAGTTGCATAAAGAGGTAGTGGCTGGGTCACATTGGGTGCTCTGGAGGGAAGGTTCCTGCAAGAAACCTACGAGTAGTGACATCCCACCGTGGCAAAGCCCAGCTTGCAGGACCCAGATGAGCCAAGGAGAAAGATGTGAAGATGCTGCTGCTTTGAGTGGTTGTGAGTGAAGACCATGGGACAGATCCTGACCTCGGATTCCCAGGAAGCCCCTTGAAAAGTGAAATCACTTGAATGTGACGGAGGAGAGGAGGATGTTACATTGCAAGCTCTTCCCCAGCTGCTTCTTGTTGTCTGTTCCCATGGCAGTTGTAGGAAAGGAATGACTTCACCTCCCATCCCTGTGCTGGATCCTCAGACAGATGTCCCCAGCCTCCCAGGTGAGACCGTGAGGGATGCCACCGCCACATTTGCTTCAGGGAAGCCTCAGCAAATCGTTCAGTGCTACTGTGCCTGGGCAGTTTTGGGTGGTCAGAGTACATTTCTACTGTGTACAAAGTGGCTGGGCAGAAGGGACAGCTGGCAAGCAAATTAGGACCTTGGGTCCATTCCCTCTAACAAGGACAACTCAAGGGAAATGACCAAACAGCAGCACTGTCCTTCCTCCTGTTAGCCTGATCTACAGGGCTCAGTCAAAGGTCTTTTTATTACTGTTCCCTACTCCAATTAAAACATCCTACAGATTGTGCTTGGCAGACTCTCAACAGCATCCAGAACTAAAGCCTGTTAACAGGACACAATCAGCTAGGTTTAGGGCTTGAAGTAAGCCAGAGGGGTAGGGAGCATTTGCCAACTGCAATGTGCCAAGTCCTATGGTCTGCCCATTTTAATTCTGGCTGTTAATTGCTTTCCAGAAGCACCCACAGGTCCCAAGTGACAATCAGAAGCCAGTGGCCAAAACCGCACATGCCTGGAGCAATGGGATGCCCAGCTTCAGAGAGCTGCTTGACCCCCTTGCAGCCGCGGTGTCCCCATGGACCAAAAAAGAGTGGCAGGAGCAGGGTGGTGGCCTGTGCCAGTGGACTTTTATCAGGCCGGCATGGTGGGCTTGAGGACATAGTGCCCTTCTGCCAGTCGAGCGTTGCTCAGTGTTATCTAAAGCCTGCTGGGCATTTTGCACACTCTGGTGGGATTGCTTGGGCTGACTAGGAATTCAGTCCTTACAGGAGCTGTTTGAGATACGTCAGCTATTTTCCAATGATCACCCCATCCCTCACCTGCTTCAGAGAGTGGTGCTTTGCAGAAGGATTTTCACCAGCAGCAAAGCAACCGAGCAGCATTTCTCTGGGGTGCAAAGGAGGAATTAGAAATAAACAAAAGACGTAGTTGCCTCATACACTAAGGAACAGCGTCTGAAGTGATGGAAAGAGATCTGTGTTCATGAGTCCCTGTGTGACAATTCAAGCTCAGTAATACCCAGAAAAGAGATATTTCAGAGCCTTCTACAGGAGGGGAGGGAGAAAGGGGTCACAGCCCAATTCCCACATTAATTGGCTTATGGGGAATGCATCCAGCATAGGGTCCGCGGATCTGTTTGTCAGGTCTTGGGCAGGACCATGACCCCTTTGCTAAGTGAAGTCCTGGCTAGGGAGATGGAAGCGAGCAGCGACACTGAGCTGGCAATGTGTGAACGCTGCCACGGGAGAATAAGAGATGGGGTGAGGAGGGGGTGCTCTGTTAAACTCTTTGCTCCTGGTGGATCAGCACTGGGCTGCAGCAACGCAAGGGATGGAGAGCAAAAGAAACAAATGGAATGAAATGACGGGTCTGATTTCCTCATGCAAGCTGAAAGAAATACAAAGCGTGAACCAGCCCCTGATGAAAAGGAGTGATTCACACCAGTCTGGATGCTGTAGGATCCAGGAATTTTCTGTCCAGCTCAGCTCTAACAGCAAGTGTATTTGATTTTTACAACTCATTCACTTTTAATGACCTATGGGTGTCATTAACGATTGAGCTAAGGCCACATCTTTCAGATAGAAAAGCTTTATGTTGACAGGGGGTCTTTGTAATTGCTTTCTGTTGTTCGTTTTGGTTTTTTTTTTTTTCATTTCCAAACTTATACATTTTCCTTGCTGTTTCTGGCACCTGTCAGCAAAAAGCACAGCCTTGTGTGTCTCCTGCCATCCCTGACCAACGCGCAGGGAAACAGCCTTGCATGCCGTGTGGGCACTGTGCCAGCAATTCCAAAGATCAGGTAGGGAAAACAGATAATGCAAATAAATCATAGGCACAACGCAGGACTCTGCCTATAAGGACTGGTGGCCTTAACCTCATCCAGACCAACGAGAGTCAAAGGTTAACGCAGGTGTCACTTGAAAGGTAATTTTCTATTGATTTGCAAGTAGGTCCCTGACCTACTGACCTTTGTGCTACAGGAAATAGGAATTCCCCTGGAGCAACGTATGTGGAGGCAAAAGTATTATTTACTTTGGTAGTCCCTCTAGAATTTATAGGCCCTGACAGGACCAATATAGATAACCTAAGGAATGTGGTAGCCCTTGTAAAGATTTCTGCCTCACGCTTAAATATTTGGGCAGCAAAATAGCAACCTTGATCATAATTTGACAGAAGAAAACCACAAGGGCGCTGTCTGATTTCTACATCCCCTTACAGGCAATAAAAACCACCCATAAATAATTTTCACGCAATGCCTCAGGAGCTCCTTGCAAGGGTCAGCTCAAGACTCTCTGGACATGATTCATGTTGTGCAGGAGTGTAACTCCACTCACTTCTGCAGAGCTGTTCCTGGTGTGCACGGCGGGAGGGGCTGGATGAACTGGGTTCAGGAGCATGCAGCAGCACGGTGCTGCTGGTGGGGGCCACGTTTTGGGCTAGTCTCGTGAAGCACCTCCAGAGGCTCAGCTGTGAGCACCGGTCCCTGGCTGGACAGGTTCTTGAGTCTGGAGCCAAGAAGCAACAGCAAATTTTCTGTGGCTTGGCCATAGATTGGGAACTGTGTAGTCAGAAATTTTCCTCCTGTTTCTTCAGTAGGAAATTGGGGAATTTTTAATGAACAACTGAAAACCTCAAAAGGCTTAGCACAGAGAGATGGCTGCAACGCTCCCTGGGGATTGTAATTACGTCTCGCTCTCCCTCTGCTTGCGCTGCTGTCGATGGTCCATGATTCACAGCTGATCGGAGAGGAGATAGCATGTTTGGGGAGCCCGCCTCCCGGGAAGCTTGAAAGGGCGTAGGGCTTCCAACCTGAGAGTCAGCAGCAGATTTCCCAACTCAGAGAGACTTACGTTTACAAATAAAAAGTGAATATTTTCAGTGGCTGGAAGGATAAGGAGGAAAGTGGTGGAGAAACAAGGAATACACCATCTTTTGACCACACGTAGCAGAAATGCAAGGGTCACCTGCACATCCTGAGCTCACCTCTCTTACCTCCAGCCAGGCGAGGCAATTAAGCATGTCAGGGTCTACCACACTTCCCACAACTACATGCAGCAGCCCTCCTGCTCCCATCCCTGGTGCTCCAACTCTACGCCGAGTACTCCCTGTGCTTGTCCAGCCTGTCCCCTCCCCTGGTGCCCCATGCAAAGGAAGGGGACACCATCCAGGAACTGGATCTGGGGTTGTACATGACAAACAGCAAAGGAGATGGGGCTTCTCCTCCACAGGATTTCATAGCAGCTGGGAGGTGTCAAAGCTCACAGAGCTGTTGCTGTCATTCCCTAGCTCCTCTGGGTACTGCTGAGAGCAAGGCTCAGGGGTGGGGATGCTGCAGAGCCTCCATGGCCTGCCGGGAAGTGTCTGGATTAGGGTTCAATGGGTCTGCCAGCTCCAGGGGAATCCAGTTCTCATCATTGCACAGAAAGACTCTCAGACATTTCTTTTCAGCTCCGCTTCCCACACCCCACCCCAGCACGATTCTCATTCCTGGTTCCTCTCCTTTTCCTTCCCACTCCCAGGGCCTTGATCTCCCTGCCAAGCTGGGTCTCCTCCGGCAGGCTGCTAGCTGTCATCTTCTGCCCCACACAGCCTTCTGCAGGTGATGCATCCAGGCCTGCCTCAAAATTTGGGGCATAGAAGCTGGCAATTGCACCTTGACCCACCCAAGCTGGAAGTCTATCACAGCCTGGGGACACCTTACCCAGGTATGACTCAAGCTGCTCGTTACCTGCCAGGGCTGCCAGGCAGACAGGGCATTATATACTCTGTGTTCTGGGCTGGCTTCCCAGGAGACCCAATTTCACACAAGGATTTCGGGGACGGTCTTGGCACGTCCTGGTGGTGGTTGCAGCTTCAATCCAGCCAGGCCTTTTCCTACCCACTGGGAAAGCCAAACGCGGCAGCCTGGTGTTCCCATCTCCCTTTTGCAATGCACCGCCTCTCTCCCACCACCACGCACACCTCTGCTCTGCAGAGCAAGTCTTGCTTTGACGTTGCTTTGGTAGAAACCAGGCCACAGCTGAGGCACCTTTGTGCTCGCTTGCATGGCAATGGTATCATCCCAAAGATGCCAAACCATGTCTATGATGCTGGAAGAAGTTAATGCTCCCAGGGCTCCTCTGGCTCTCCAGTGGAGCAGGAGGGACAAGTATTCAGTGGCTGTGTGACCCAGAAAAATAATTTTTGGTGGGTTCACCCCCTTCGCCTCCCAGCCAGGGACGCAGGTTACGCAGCAGCCCACCTGCCAGCCACTGCTGCTCGCCTGGCACAAGAACCAGCTTTAAACAGCCTGTGAACACAGGCAGCCCACAAGCCACAAATTGCCCAGCCCTGGATGTGGTACCCCATCTGCAAGCCTGAAATGCTACAGCACTAGATTTGGGGAGCCAGGGGACCTGCAAGAAAGCTGTTGCAGGAAGGCTGTGCTCCCCGACACCTTCCCCACTCCTGTTCCTCCTGGTGCTGGCAGGAACCTTTCTCCCCTTGTTCAGCAGTCCCCTGTGACTTGCCCATTTCTCTGATCTGTAGGTCATGAGAGAAACCTCTCACTCTCAGTCCTTGGTCATTCCGGTGTCCCCTGGGGCAGCAGAGCCTGTTGAGGGATGAAAAAAGGGAAGATGAAACCCCTGCGTGGGGCTGAACCAACATCCACTAAAGACCACAGCCAGGCTGTACTGCTGTCTGCAACCCTGTGGCAGGATTCCCCCACCTTCTGCCAAGTACAGGAGCAAGACAAACTTGATTTTACAGAGGAAGAAACCAGACACAGCGAGATTTAACTATTATCTGCTTTTCCTGAGCTGCCCAGCCCCTGCAAAGGACCAAAGTGAATCCAGGTGTGAGCTGGGTTGGACTCTACTGAGCTTTTCTCCCCTAGATGTGCAGCACCTGATCCATACGCTGCTGATATTCCTTGATTGGAAATGGTATTTACTCACTGGAAGAAATCTCTGGGTAAAGCTATTTTTGGATTAGGAGAGAGGAAAAGAAACCCTACAGAACAAGCAAGTTTAAACAAAGCTATCACCACAGGCGACTCTTTGACTCTGTCGCCGACAGTTGGTCAGTGTCACTGCAGAGAGAGCGGCACAGCTAAAGCTGATGATTGAAAGAAGTGCAAAAATGCATTGGCAAGGCAGTGACTATTCCCACCAGCAATCTTGCAGATCTACTACAGCCGGACTCAGCTCAACTCTGCAGCAGGGGAAGGCACTGACTGCTCTCAAAATGTGGTCTCCACCCCTATTCACAGGTACCGTCTTCACAGCCTTCCTTTCGTAATGCTGTCACCTTTTCACTGATACAGTGGGCACTTGTGTCAGCTCTTCTGAAAAGGGCAAATGAGGTTTCAAGTGCAAAACCAGGGCATCTTTTAATAGTCCAGGTCAGCAGCAGATGGGCAAGGTGGGAGAAAATTCGCAACATAGCCCTCCCTGAGAGAAACCCTTTTAAAAAAATTAGCTTGCAGCCTTTGACCCCTTTTATATGCACAAACCCAGGCTGCGAAGCAGAGGGATGCTGCTGGGTGGTGTTAGAGGTTGATGTCTGCTCCTCCCTGCGCAAACTGCCCCAGATGCTGCCGAGGAATGGAGCGGCAGTTGGTTATTATTTTTAGCCCCCCGTTCACGTGGTCTGAGGATCAGATGCACATTCCCAGATGCTCATTCCAAAAATGCCGAGATCCCTCCAGCCCTCTCTGCGTGGATGCACAGAGCTGGCACAGCCCATCGCGGTGCTGGGGGTAATGGTAGGGGCTGGTAATTCAGGTTCCCCCCCCCCCCCATCCCACAGACCCACACGTACACGTGCATGTACACACCACCTGCTTCATTTAGGAAGCCTCCAGTGAAAAAGGCTTTCTAGGAAACTTGAATAAATACGCGGGAGGAAGTCAAACTGAATCAATCCATCAGGGCACATGTGCTGCTGAGCAGCCTGTGTCCCCCGAGGACACAAACTCGCTGGGAAGGCGAAGGGCTGCGTTTCAAGGGGAGAAGCCAGGCAGAGGCAGGGAGAGCAGGAGGCAGGGGCTGCCCACGGGAGGAGCAGGGTGTTCAGGGGGGGATGCAGGAAAGTGGGAGCTGGACCCGGCAGTGAGGGTGAGCCAAGCAGCTGTGATCCCTCTGCCAAGCGGTGACAGCCAGCAAGTGCTGGGGTGGGTACCACTTCCCATCTCTCAAGGAGAAGGTGGTTCTGGAGGGTGCAGAGAAGGAAAAGAGAGAAAAACAAGCCCAGTAGTGAAGGGTGTCCAGTAAGCGCACCCTTGGCTCTGTGCTGACCTCTGCAGAAGCTGGAGGGAGACTCTAGCATGTCTGAAGTGTCGGGAACAGACTGGGCACATGCAGAGCATCCACAGGACATACATGGTCAGTCTAACCCTGGGGAAACATGTGTGAGCTCCCTTACCCGTGCCCACACAGCTGTCCGGCATCTGAAATGTCAAATAAAAATTTGAAGCCCTCACCTTCCACCCAGGCAACACTTCTGGGCAGGGAAAAGAGATGTCCAGGGTAACGCAGGCCCAGGGAAGTCCTGCTGGGAGGTGATGTGGTACAGGAGTTGAATAACGTCAGGCCCGCCTGGCTATGGGAGGTAAAACTAGATCCAGCGGCTGCAATCTGAAGCCAGACAAATGCAGATTAGGCATAAGGTGTGTTTCTATCAGGAGGCTTAATTAACCATTGGCACAGCCTTGGAGGGCTGTGATGGATTCTCCATTACTGGCAAGGGTCCCATTTGCATTTGGACGTATCTCTGAGCGCCCTGCTCTTGTTCAAGTGCAGATATAGATCTAGCGGCAGAAGTGATAGGGGAAAGGCCCAAGACCTGGGCTCCTCAGGCGATCAGCAACAGTGGAGCGTTCATGCTGGTGTCGGTTTTGGCACCAGTGGAAATTTGGGCTGGCACCAAAACCAAGAAGAGACAAAGCCTTGCAGATAAGACCCAGGATACCAAAACACCTCTGGCCTCAGTGGTGGATGTCAAGTGACCTTGAAACCCATGATAAGGCACAAGGACCCTGGGGACGGGAGGAAGGCAGGTCCCTGCACTGCTGTGGGGCCGCTCCCGTGAAGTCACCGCTCGTTTGCTCACGACGGCACTGCAGAGAGCAAGTGACGTCTTGGGTGCCCCTGCTCTGTGGGCTGCGAGCAGTTTCCAGACCATCCCACTCTCCTCTTCCCTTACGCAGGGCAATTGCACAGCCGTGACAGCTGGGAGAGGCTCAGGGTGGGGTTGTGGGCTCGGGAGGACTTTTGCAAGCTACTGGGGTTGCCCCTGGCTTGGGTGCCTGAAGAAAACTGCTTACCTTGCTTAGGGAAAACTGTTTTTTTCTTGCAAGGACTTTTCTCCTGGCTTCTGTCCCTTAGACCAGTTTCTGACTGGTAGATAGCTATGGAATGAGTCACTTCTCTTCGTGCCTCAGTTTCTCTGTCTGCAAACTAGCTGAGAGGCTGAGTCTGTTCATGTTGATTCAGTCATAGTGCTCCTGAGGGAGGAGGAGAGGAGCTCTCTAAAGCAAACCCGGAGCCTTAATACCCACAACTTTCCAGGGGCAAAGCCTCACAGCTCTTGATATCACAGTTCTTACCAGCACAGTCATCTTGAGAGAGTTGTTGCGATACCCAGAGAGGCTTCTAGCCCACGGACACCCAGCAACTGCGACCGCAGTGCGGCACTTCATGCCGTGCATCTCCCTCGAGCTCTGCTTCTTCCCGGGGTGCGCGGTGCATCCCGACCCCCAGCGCCGGCTGCAGCGGTCGCCTTCGGGGCAGGGTCCCAGGAGTGCTGGGTGTACTCCAGCAGCTCTGCGTAGCCAGCCTTGAAGGGAAAGGGGAAGAAGGGAAAAAGAGATTTTTGATTAGTTGAGCTTCAGGTTTCCGGCAACCCAGAGCATCTCTGGGGAGCAGGCAAATCTTTCCCAGGCGCAGCAGGATCTGCATGTATAGGTGATCCCTATAATAACCCTCATCAGGGCATGGCATTCTTCCCATAAAAAAAATTGGACATACTCAGACTAGTAAGCAGAGGAAACGTTTGCTGCTTTTATTAATAACATTAAGAGACCTGTGCCTTATGTTCTTTAGCAGTAAACCGCCAGCCCCACATGGAGAAGATTTGCTAATGATCCCTTTGCTTTCCACAAGACTCTCTTAAAACATACAGAACCATTTCTATACCCTTTTCTGTTCTGCTGAAGATCAGTAATTTGTGAATTACTGCAGCAGCCCTGACCACGGGCTCTCCCCATCTGGAGGTCTGGAGCACTCTCCTCTGCTAAAAAGGACAAAGAAGGGATCAGGCCTTTCTGCCTAATCTCCTGCGCAGCAAACAAGAACTACAAATATTGTGAAATAATCTCAGGAAAAAATCTGGTTACTGTTCCAGCCCTTACAAAGCATTTTCCTGTGTCCACTGCTGCCCTTTAAACTCCAACCAGCTAAAGCAGGACCTGCTTTCCCAGCTGACCATAGAATTGATTTCCTCTTTGTTATTGTGTCTGGTATCCTTCTCTATGTAAAACCTGTGTACCCATAGACAAACACACAAATACGTACGCATACATAGAGTTGTCCTGGCCATGGCAGATCCCATCTCTCTCTTCCAGGGAGAAATGTGGTCAATGACTGTTACGTTAGCCTGGGGCTGGGACAGCTGGCTTTGAGCCTGGACTCTATCCCAGACCTGCAGGTTGCATCTCTTCGATGCTCTGTGCCTCAGTTTCTCTGACTTGAACAGAGGAGCAATGATTCGGATCTCCTTCACAGCGTGCTTTCAGATCTAGAGACAAGAAGAGCTGCGTTGTGGCGGTGGTATCAGAACCTCCCGATCCCATCATTATTTTGCATTACTTTGATGCCCTTGAAATCAAAATATCACACTGTGATTTCATTAGTTTTCAGAGAGGATATCAGCAATCTTTCTCAAGTGTGTGCATGCGTCAGGTGAGGGGCTGAGGGTGGTGGAGCTTACCTGAGATGAGTATTAATGACTAACAGCTTCAATCTCCAACACCAGAAGTGAGAACATCTAAATCTAGATTGAGGCACTTAATTAAACCTTTATTAAACTTCCTTCAACACATGGGCAAAATTCTCCCTTGCTTTGTGAAGCCATGAATACAAAAAAAAACCATTGCCCTTTCACACTTAGGAGCATGTTACTTCTACTTTACTTCAGCATGAGTTGGTATTCAAGGAGCAAGAGTAGGCAGTGTCCAGCTCCCTCTGGCCTCACTTCATTGCCCAGGGCAGCAAAATATAAGCACACAAACAGTGGTGTTTTGGTGTAGCAAAGTCCTGATGCAATCAGTGTCTTTGCAGGAGCAGGGCTGTAGACTGGCCATTTTTGGCTAGTTGTTTCAAGGAGAGCAGTCTGCTTTGCATTAGGATTAGCAGTCCCCCCAGCTCTGATCAAGAATGTCTGGACCCAGAGGTTGGAGGTCCCTGCTGCCAGCCAAGGTGGAGCCCAGCCCAGCCAGGACCCATGTTCCCCAGCATTTTGTCCCTGTGACTTTTGTAATCAATATATAAAACTTCATTTGGCGTGGTCCTCTTGTCTTCCTGTTGCTGTGGCCCTGGCTCAGGTAACACACAGAAATAATAATATTAAAAATCCCTAGTATCATTAAGCAGCTGTAATAATTAATCCTTAGTACTTAGCCCTACCTTTTACATTTTCAGGATACACGATGACATTCCCTGACTGTGTTCGCTCACCCTGCTTCTCCTTGGAGAAAACTCTATATCACATGCTCTATTATAGAGGGAATGAAGGATGACACGTCCATGGGCATCCATGCATTTCAGTGCACCAGATGGGAATATGGTATTATGGTTTAAACAGTTGCTGTCCTTGAGTGGCAGTCACAGTGTTCCCTGATTCACAGGGTGCTGTAAAGCTGCCAGAACAGCAGCAAACCTGCAACCAGGTCTTGCAAGTTTGGGCAGATTAGCCCAAAGGACTCCTCTGGAGATCTAACCACGCTTGGTGTGATTTCTCTGCTTTTTTTTTTACTGTGCTAGGAGTGAAAGATGTATTATTCTGGACCTGTGGTGGGACAGTGCCGCAGCTGTGATGTCGAGGCTGTGCTTGGTGCTTCAGGAGACCAAACCTCCTCAGAGACAGGCAGCAGAGCTGGTTGCATGCTATCAGTCACACTGCTGGGCAGAAGCAGAGCTGGGATAGACCATTAGGACCTAGTCCTGCTCCCTGGTGCTGTGCTTACAGCAGTCTGAAACATGCCTAGAATATAGCACAAGTAAGTCTTTAAATGTGTGCTCAGCTCTAAGCACAGGAGCAACCTACTGCAAAACAATGCTGATTTCAGGAGCCTTATCTTTGCTTAAAGGTCAGAGCATGCTTAAATGCCTCATTAGCTTAAGACCTTAACACTCTCATGAAGGCAAATTGAGAGCAGTTGTCCTTTCCAGCAAAGCAAACCCTGGAGAACTGGATTCTTCTT
Organism: Oceanodroma leucorhoa; assembly: GCA_030449065.1. Classification (NCBI taxonomy): domain Eukaryota; kingdom Metazoa; phylum Chordata; class Aves; order Procellariiformes; genus Oceanodroma; species Oceanodroma leucorhoa. The sequence goes on from JASVER010000036.1 coordinate 1,513,905, forward strand.
TCCCTTCTGCCCAGTCCCTTTGCTGATTTAAACTGGACATGCTCTGAATTTATGCTGGGGCAAGTGGAACAGGACCCAAGTGCTTTTCTTTGTACCAGAGGAATGGTTGGGCAAATGGGTCTGGGCCAAACTGGAATAGCACCTGCACCCCCAGCAGAGCCCCTACGCGGTCCTTGGCTAAGAGATGCTGGCAGCGTCTTGTGCGCTCCAACGCCCTAGGGAAGGCACAAAGCGCTCCTCATCCCCCAAGAGACCAAAGCCTCCAGAGACCTGTAGGTCAGAAGCTGGGGAACCAGGCAGCATGCAGAGGCAGGGGACAGCCAACGCTCGCTCGCCGCTGCCACCCGCAGCGTGTCCCCTGGCTGCACCATGGTGTCCACCATAGACACCCCATCCTGTCCCCCCCAAGAGATATTTTGAGGGCCTGTTTTGATCTCCTTTGCATGTCAGTTATGCTATTTCTGAGCGTATTTATTTTTATTGTTTTCCGGTGGTGAGCTTGTTGCCTTGTGCTCTCGCCTTGATCTTTTCCACTTCCTCTCACTTTCATGCCTCTTTCTTTCCCCATAGGGCTGGGTGTTTTTGTCATAGCCGGTGGATAAGCTGCGTCCCCCCACGCTGCAAGATCTGGCTGCCCCCAGCGGAGAATCCTCAGGGTGGCGGGAGCACAGAGTCAGCCCCAGGAACCGGGGGTGTCCGTGTGGGTGCCGTCACCCTCCTGCCTAGCTGGGTGCCCTACCTGTTTCCAGCCACCGCCAGCCAGTCGCTGTCATGTGGAGAAAGAAGTGTTGACTCATTAATTATCACGATGTAGGTTATGGTTAGGTAGATGAGTAAAACATCTTCCAAACGGTGTAGCACCACAGAAAGGAAGGGTTTGCCCTTTAGTCACTCAATTCCAGAAATGGTAAAACAAGCTGGGCGCTGCTGAAAGGGGCCGCTGGGCGACAACGTCAGCTCCCCACTGAGGAAACCCAGCTCCCACGCGGGAAGCTTAACTTCTGTCTAGTTTTGGCTACTCAAAACAGACATTCTTCATCCAAAAATGGGGAGGGGGAACTGGGGGGAACAACGGTGTTTGGCAGCTGAGAAGGAGAGAGAAGAAGGATGTCTCTTGAACATTTTTCAGAAAAACCTTCCTCCCTGCACCATTATTTTTGTTTTGTTCAAAGTATAATTTCCCTTCAGAAATCTTCAACAAGACTTTTTTTTAAATACTAATTTTTAAATACAAAAGACCTTGAATCTAAGGACGTACTGATGCCAGATCCGTTGTAATCTTAGCCACTTGTGGAAGAAATGCACAACTGTGAACCATCACAGCGAGTGGAGCTTTGCTTTAGCAGGGTTTTATTGAAGCAATTCCTGCGGTGAGATACAGGAGAGAATCTGGACACACAGACAGGATCAGCATTTGTATTTCCACAGAGATGAGGCAAAAAAACAAGAGAAAAGACCCAGGTAGTGTGACTCCAGGGCACAAACCCGTGGCCAGCTGAAGGTCAGCAAGCAAGCTGTGACCCAGGTGAATGCTGCACACCTGTGGCAGAGCCAGAGTGGATGCATGTTAATGAAAGCCGGTGGATTCAGTGCAGCAGAGAGAGTTGCAATAACAATGAATCATTTATCATTAATATTATACCATCAGGTGGCTAGTGAGGGTTTTCTCTCCAGATAAGCTCTTGCCTTCCCGTGGAGCAGCTAGGATCAGCCGTTCGGGGAGGTGAACGAGTGGCATGCGTGCCTCGAGTATCCGAAGTCAGCCTGTTTCACACGCTCTTCCTCGCACTCTTGCTACCTCAGTGCCCCATCTTTCTTCTCTCTCCTTTCTCTTGCTTACTTCCAGTCTTCCCTTTTTCACCTAGTGGGCCTGATGCCCAGCTGGTCTAAGTCAGTGTAGGGCCACCAAAATTAATGGAGTCGTGCAAAATCCCCCGGGCATGTGCTGGGCTGGCCGCTAGCCCTTGGCTCTAGCTCAACCGCAGGGCAATGGATTAGTTAACAGTCAGATGGCAAGTCCCCAGTCACTTCAGTTAGGGTCAGCAGCCCAAAGGGTCAATTGGGGATCAGCTGTTTATCTTTCCCAAGACTTCATTTCTCATTTATAGCTGCAGGGAGAAGCAAGGACACCTGCAGCAGGGAAAAGCAATGATAAAAGCATGGAACCATCCCATGGTGCTCAGATGTAATGTTAATGGCAGTCATATAAGTGCTGAATTTAGATAGCAGGAGGGAAGGGAGGGTTTGGATTTACGCAGGTGTAGTTTGGACAGTCTGACCAGCAAATCTCTCTCTTCCCTTCTCTCCAACCCTAGATTGGACTTTAAAAAGAGTATCAGCTTTCTGGGGACCTCTCTTCTCACCATCTCCTGGGGCAGCCTTTTCCCCTACTATCTGTGCTAATTACCCCCGGTCCCCTTCCTCAACCTGTTATAGCTCGCATAGTTCATCAGGCTTGAAGCCATATGCCAGGAAGAGCCCATAACAAGTTTAAAAAAAAAAGAAAGAAGATGAGAATATCTGCTGCAAAGGCAAATCTTACTCTGTTTCCCAGAGAGCCGGCTCCCCAGGGCTGGGTTTGGCTGTCAGTTTGCAAGTGTGATAAAACAGACAGGAAATTCAGGGTCTGGCTTCAGTGCACAGGCGCTGCCCTTCAGAGATACCCGAGCTTGCTCCAGCGCTGCTGACACACAGCCTGGGAGCAGGACAGTCCCACTTATCTCCTGCATGGCCTGAGTTAATAGTCCTGAGGGGAAACAAGGTCTGTTACCTTCAGCCGCGACTGTGCTGTCACGGATGCCCCACTGTGGGTAGCTCTGGACAAAGCACAGTGTGGTGCAGACATGCCCATCGGTGGCAAACCAAGGCAATCCCCTTCCTCTCCTCTCACCTGCCTCTGTCACCTTTGCTTCGCAGCTCTCTCTAGCTTCTCAAGCCCAGCCTATGTCTGAAGTTTAGCGATTCACGCCTGGCACAGCCTTTTCCTGCTTGCCCCCATCCTCATTATCGTATCAGATAGAAACATCTCCCGCCCCAGGCCCCTTGCTGCTTTGCCTCCACTTCCCTGGGAGCACTGGCCCAGGAAGAAAGTCCCAGGCCAGGTTCATGCTGCCCTGCCTAAGCCCATGCACTACCCTGCCCTGTCCTTCTGGTGCCATGATTTCTATTGAATGCTTTTGCTCTGAACCTCCTTCCCACTCACAGCCTCCGTTCGTCTCTCGACCACCTTGTTCTGCTTAATTTTGGTGCTAACATCCCCACCGATTTCGGTAGCTTTACTCATCTCCTGCCGGTGCCCTCTGCACAACCACAAAGTCACCTTCCAGCCCTGCTCAGCCCTATGCTCGCTATTTTTCAGCAGCCGCTCTGCTCTGTCCAGCTCTGCCTCTTCGCTTGGGCAGAGCCCGGCACAAGCCCTCCGAGCCACGCTCCGCACGGCATGGCTCCGCATGGCACGTCCCAGGCATGGCTCCGCATGGCACGTCCCAGCCACGGGCAGTGGTACCTGCGGGGAGCCCAGGCGTGGTGGGGATGCGGGGACACGCTCCGGAGGGGCTGAGCAGGGAAGCTCGTCCCACTCCCTCCACCCCATGCAACCTAATCAGCCTCTCACTTTTTCCAAGTGCGATAGTCCCACACGGAGTGAGAGAGGTTTCAGGAAATTTCTGCTCCTCTCAAAATCACTTCTGATTTTTCTAGTAAAAGCGTCTGCCAGCCTCCTGCCGCCAAGTTCCTTTTTTTTTTTTAATACATATACGATTCAAGCTGCGTTGGCTCCACTCCTGAAGTCTGGCAGGTGCTCAGTGACATATGTTCTGTGATAAATGTTTATTACATAAGTTCATTCAAGCTAACATGGATTTTGAGATATAGTCAGCTCTCATTATACAGCTTGCCTTCAAAGCTCAGTGTCCAGATTATGTCTTTTCTTGTAGGGATGTCTCCCAGGGTTTGTTTGCTCCTTCCCTGATTTAGCCAGCTCTTGATTGGTTCATCAAGGTAGTTAACGAAGCGCTCACACCGACTCGGGGGAGGGGAGGAAAAGGAGCAATTATAACTTCGGCTTGTTCCAGCTCATTATTTTAATCACTGTGTATCATATTTGGTGAAAACATCTCTCTACAAACATTAAAACTTCGAAGCTGTCATCGCTCAGAAACAAAGGGTCTGATTTCACTGATCCCCAAGCATCGGTCCTGCCTTAGAGGTGAATTGCATCAGGTTGTTATCACTGTGCCTCACTGGAGGAGTTGCTCCTGATTCCTGCTGTTTCAGGACTACGGATACAACTCACGCTGCCTGAGATTTCAAAAGTGTGTTCATCTTCATCCAGGCTGTTCTAAGAACTTCTTATTATTGTTTAATCTTGTTTTAATAAATTCCAGTCACTTTGTGGGCTGTTCTTTGGATGGATGAAATTACAAGTGCTGCAGCATGAAATCCTGAGCATCCTGTGCAAGTCTAGGGGAACACTGCTATTGATTTTCTCCTTTTAATATGCATCAGATGGCAAAGCATCAGGATAAATGCTTCTTTGCTTTGGATAAGGAGTTTGGCCATGGCAGAAGCCAGAGCTGCCTTTGGGCTGCCTCCCATGTCCCCAGGTCCGAGCCTCTCTCTGGGCTTCACAGAGTCTCAAACTCATTTTGCTTACCACGTTTTGGCAAGGTTCACAGGATACATGCATACATGTGTCCAGGAGCAGTATGCTGTGCCATTCTGGGGGAAAAACCTTAGCCCTGGTTGTAAAAGTTTTGCACGGGGCAGATCTCCATGTTTGCTCTTAGGAATCGGGCTGATCCTGCATGTTATCACTCTTGATGTGACAAATGCTTGTGCAAACTGCATGATTCACATACATTTTGCAGAGGTCTCATGGCTCTGGACTGTCTGGTGATTCCAACCTTGCTGAGGCAGGACTGGGTTTTGGAGAGTACAGCAGCAGTGAATGTGATATTTTCTCATAGGATCCGCTTACTCCCATGAGTTGGGGGACAAAAACGTCGGGACTGTCTATAGGCAGGCAAAGGCTCGGTGCAATGTACTGCCCTTTGCCAGGATGAGCCCTCTCCAGTGAGGCTTTCAGAGCTCAGTGAAGGGGAAAACAGGCTGTGTACTTTACACTTGACCAGTTAGGGCCAGCAGTAACAATATTCGTTTTCTAGTCAACACGTGTCTTATGTGGCAAATTCTGAAGCAAACGCACGGCGGACTGGCTGTTGCTAAGTGCCTGCACCTCTCTGGGTCTGCAGTCCATGCGTTAGCCTCCTATCTTACATTTGCTCTTCAAGCAATCTTAGTCAGAAACAAACCAAACTCTGAAGACGCGGCAGATCTGCAGATGGGAGGGTTTACAGTTAAGGGACAGCACTGGGCTATGACATGTGGTTAGAGTTATAATGTATGCCTGGGTTATTATGGTTGAAGTGGTATGGGTTTTTTTAATACAGCTGCATAAGATAGTATGTCAAGCCTTCACTGAATGCACCAGTTTTAGCAAGACGTGTGCACATTATTCAAAGAATCTAAGGTTAAACTTGTTGAGCTGTAAATCTCAGCGACTGGCATGTACTGCAATTCCAGGGTGTCCCAAAGCATGGCTGGGAAAAGGAGAAATGTGGAGGACGTCATCCTTAGAGTGCTTGGGATCAGAAACGCAGACCGGCAAAGATCAGCTGTCTCTGCTCACTCTTCGCCTTGGGCTGATTGTAATCAGGCTCATGTTTTGGAGGTGTGGAAAGGGTGAAATCTGGTAGACAGAAAAGAGAGGATGCAAAAAGGAAGAAAAGACCATTAAGGGGAAAGCAATGTCACCAAAGACCCTAGACTGGTCTTTGGTTTCTCTTGTATCTTGGGGAGGAATTGTGTGTCCTTGCTGCTAAATAATGCATAGTGGAGAGCACACGGGAAACTTCTCCTGCACAAAGAGGAGGAACACAACCAGAACAGCAATTAACGTGCTTTTTTAACTGGCATAGGTCAAAACTCCCTCTCCGTGTTTCTTGGAGTGAGCACAGCTGCAATGAGCAGCCATCTCAAATGGACATGGCCAAAGCAAGGGGTCAGGAGCTGTGCTCTGCATCATCCCTTTTAGAGAATTGGCGGTGGAAAATAGAAAATTTATCTGGGTTAAATCCCAGCTGGGAGAGACTGGCTGAGCTTGAGGGGCAACTTGGCACAGTCAGTCCCAGAGGCCCCGTGGGGTCAGGGTTTCTCTGCTGGGACAGGGGCATGCTGGAAGCAGGGATAGGAGCAGCAGGCAGTGGTGAACTGGGACAGGAGCCTCTTTGGAGACTGGATGGTTTTGCATAATCTGGGATTGAATAAGAGCATTGAAAATAATAAACCAGCACCCCAGAAAGGGCTGGGTGATTAGCCTGTCTCTCCTATGAACTCCTCCTGACAGGCTGCAGCCCTCTTTGCTGTAACTTGTGTCCAGCCCCTAGAGAAGTCAGGAAGCACCTGCGGTGGCATTTGCATGCACTGCAAGGTTTTTGTGGCAGGGACCATCCTTTGGTGGCTTGTGCTGGCAGCCTTCAGAGACAGGGGTCCTGCCTGGGCCACACCTGCAAGGCAAACCTTAACAAATGGGTGCCCATCTCAGCCACTCGGAGATGAAGCATCTTGTCGCTGGCTGGGCAGATGACTCAGACCCAGAGCAAATTAGAGTTAGCTTGGGTGGAAGTGTGATGTGAGTGTCTAGCCATCACTTGTGGGGAGGGTAAATCACATTGTTGTAGCTCCATTGAGAATGACGTGGCCATTCTCCACCCGTAGAGAATTTGGCGCAGATCTTTTTAGTCAGCTCCTTTTGGTAATTTGATTTCCCTCCGCATTAAAGACATTAATGTTACAAGTGCCTTAGGTGCCAATGTGACCCATGTACCAGTGGAGATGGTGGTTTTGCATGTGCTACCATCCAGCCCCTCTGAGCAATGCCCCAATCACCAGACTGCTTCTGGAACATCCTTACCTCAAAAAGAGCTGCCACTGTGCTGAAATTAGAGCTAAGATCACTCTTCAGCAAATCAATTTGCCTGACAACCCTGATCCTCAGGGGGGATGACATTAGCATGGTAGCCATCATCAGTCAGTCTGCTGCTGAGGGCTCCCTGATCTGCAGGCGTTTGAGTACTCTCCACCCTGGGATGGGCCACTTAAAACATTTTAAAACTCTGGGGTTCTGGGAAACCCAATCTAAATTTTTCAGGAGGGACAGTGAGGAATGAGACTGAGAAAGGTCTCACTGGAGATAAATGTGTCTTCAGGGCTTGCAGAACCACCCACCTACAGCGTGCTCCAGGGCTTCATGAGCTTAGGTTAAGTTCACAAGCCTTCACGGACTGTAAATGAAAAGCATGGGGTTGATTTGGTTGGTTTGGTTTTCCAGAGGAGCCATAATTCAGGCTTTCTTGTTGAGTGGATAGCTATGTTCTCTTTTAGGCATGAAGCAACCCTTTCTGTTGCCTCTCCCATAAACAGGTCTGGCAAATACTTGGTTGAGCTGCACAGCCTCGGGGTTAAGCTTTCCAAAGGCAACTCTTCATTGTGGGGCCTCCATTTCTGGGATGCTTGGGCAGTGCTCGCAGGAGCAGCCTCTTCTTTGGAGAGTGCTGAGCACCAGGTCTCTGACTGCTACATCCTTCAAAGATCCCTCCAGAGACATGCCCCAGACACAGAGCCTCTAAAAGGTCTGGTCACTCCTGAAAACCCTGGCATGCGTGTAGTGTAACTTTGCTCTCTCCCAGACCTTTGATCTTGCTCATTCAGCCCCATCCTCCAGTCTATCATTTGTTCAGCTCTTTGGTGGATTCTTCCCTCATGCACCTTTGCTCTGCCATCTCTCCTATTCGGGATGTGGATGCAGGAATCAGCCAAGACACTGGTTGTGGTGGATTAGGCATTAAGTCATTTGCATTTCCTCACCACTGCCAATTACTAGTGATGCAGCAAACGACAGGGCACACACACTGACTGTGGCTGCTGCTACTGACGGGAAAACCAGAAGGGAGCACTCCTTCCATCATAACATTCGCCACTCGTACTAAGAGCAAGTCTCTGCACTCTGACAGGTTGTTTTGTGCGCCTCTCCTTCATCACAGCGATGTGGAGGCTTGTACTACCCACCCTGGATCCCACCGCTGCACTGCTGCTGCCCATAAAAACTGGTTGGGGTTTGACCAAAGGAAAAACACCCTCCTTGGGAAGAGCTGATACGCAGGGAAGTTGTCAGAGTTGCTTGCTTAAGCACGTGGAGACAACTGCTCAGGGTCAGTCACGGATAATGAGCTTTCAGATGACAAATGGCAGTCCTTGGCTGTACAGTAAGGGGTGTACGTTCCCAGCATCCTCTCTCTGAATTATTGCAATGGCAGCACTCACTTCCCTTCTCTGGGAAAGAAACAAGAGCAAAGCAAGCAAGAACTAGCAGCAGATGGTCCCTCCTGTGCCCAGATCGTTCCAGCCAAAACAAATCTACATCCCCAGCTGAAGGGAAGGGTACAGGAATAGAACAGGAGTGTGACTCAGATCCAGTGACTCAGACAGCAAGGCGAGGGGAGAGAGGGAGGGGGAGAGGCAGAACCTGGCGCAAGAGCCTCTTACGGATGACAGTGATTATTGCTATTATTCCAGCGAGTGCTTGCGGGTACTGACAACTCTCACTCCCGCTCCTGTTCTCTTTTTTTGGGTTGTTGTTTTGGTTTTTTTTTTTTGCCGTGTCTCTCCTTTTCTCCCTCTTCCCTTTTGTGGGAAAGCTGTGAGCAGCCCCCTCTGCATCTTTATCTGTTTGCAAGCTGGTAAATAACAGGCCAAACATTTGTGTGCCAGATATCAGATAGGCTCAGCTGTCTGCATGCCAGCGGAAAATGCCACATGCCCATCCTCCCTCTGTTGGGGTAGCAGCATGCGAGATTCCAGGCATGGTCCTCGGCTCGCCTCTCCCCTCCCATCCCCAGCCCACGGGCTCGTGGCTCTTTTGCAGTGAGCCTCTCCACAACAGTCGTTGTGTCAAATGAGGATGATGTTTGCCCAACCTTAGCGAGTCAGATTTTGACTAATGAGCTCAAGTGCTGAACTGTTGGTGTTATTCTGTCAGAGCTGCTAGGCAGGTCAGATTAGCTACTGCCACTTACTCATGCCTAAGATGTTTTTGTGGCCCTTGGGTTTGCCATGAGGGGAGGGATTCACATCTTGATACCCCTTAGATGCCATGAAAGGCTTTGCAAAGCTCCTGAAAAGCACTATCACTGGAAAAACTAGGCCATTGGGTGAGATCATGCATTAAGCACTAGGGGCTGGCTGAACAATCTGTCCCAGAAACCAGCCTTGGATTAGTGCTGTGCTGTGCTCCGGCCCTTGGCACAAGCACAGGTGGGACGAAGGGTCCAGATCCTGCCTGACCGCATCGGAGGAAAATTCCCCTGTGGAGCAGAACATTCTGCCTTGCCAGGCGCCCTGGTCCCAGGCACAAGGCATCTGGGCAGCGGGCAGGAGGTCCTATGGAAACCCAGACTCTGCTATGCACCAGCAACAATTCTGTTTCTCCATCACCATCCCGGGTCTTCCTCTTGATGTCTTCCCCATCCAGCACCAGGCAGAACTCAGAGGCTTCTGATTTGTGTCGGGCCCAAAACTGTTCCACATTAACCCCACCAAATGGGATCTATCCCATGGCAATATGCTCCATAAGCACTGGCATTGTATGTTGACGACCCTTCAGCAAAGTTGCTAGCGAGAAAGTATGGTTCACACATACGGCTTGGATGGTGAAATCATGTTGATTGGGATCTTTAGAAGAGCCTGAGCGGCTGGGAAACATTGGTCTCATTGACTTCCAACTAAACCAAGTGCCTTAAACCGAGTAAACTGTGACTGCAGCAGATATCTCATACACATTTTGGGTTTCATGGGTGACAAACACCAGAATATCTCTCTTTTAGGACACAGAGGTGTTTGAATATCCCATTCTCTCTCCTGAAGTGGGTCCCATGACTAGTGCAGTGTCTGTGGACCCAGCAGAACTGGCTGGGGACTTACAGCTTACTCATCACGAATGCAGACACCGGCACCCGAGCCCTAAATGAAGGCTCCTCAGGGACAGAGCCAATGCACAGACATGTGCCAGCCCACGCACCGCTCACTAGCCAGCGAGGGGTTCAAGAAAGCCCTATCGTCGCTGGCCCAGCCGACACATCTGGGTTGAGAGGGACAGGACCCAAACCCGGAGGACCCCTGTCCACTGGGCTTGGAGGGTTTTCTCTTTGGGGTAGCAGAGATGGAGGGCAGAGACTGTCAGAGCTTGGGTCATTTGGTGAGGGGCATCAGCCCAAGGTATTCGAAGGGAAGAGATAGGTTGAATTTATATCTAAAAATATATAGATGTTGTCACATAAACTATATAGATATTTTTAACTTTGGTACCCACTCTGGGTTCCATTTAACTGAACAGGATACAGGAGGTAAAACATTCTTCATGGCTACATGAACAACTTCCCCCTTCTTTGCATGTGTTGGTGAGGCCTTGACCCGTTATAGACCATGGCAGTGCTATATTTTCACATATATAATGTGCTGGTTTTTAAAAAAAAAGTGATTCAGCAGTAATGCAGACTGCATGCACGTGTGAGTAACTCAAGGGGAACTTTAACGTAAAGCCCCTTCTCCCCAGTTGTCCCCCCAGCCCCACCATGGGCATGAAAATACAGCATGTTTTCTTCCCTTTTTATTCTTGACCACCTTGTATAATGCTGTACAGGACAAACTACCTAAATGATGCAGGATGAGGGACAGATCATAAACCTTAGGGTCAGCCTATCCATCTACTGCTGTCCATGTTGGGAGAGGAGCAAACCTTCCTTTCCCAGCCCAAGCCGATGCCTTGGAGGCATAGCCTTTACAAGCACATATACTAATGCGTGATCTGATGCTGTATCTGCTACACTGTTGTTATACCCAGAGGCTGTTTCTGGGGGAAAGTTTGCATGACCTAGATACAATCTTGTGGTTCTTGCAGGGAAGATAGTGTCTGAAGTCAAGACATTCAGGTGGGAATCAGGAGTTATTCTACACCAAGCTCTGGCATGAGCTTCCTATATAAGTTCACTAAACAACAGGGGTGCTAACTAGGGTGACACAGGGCGCTGTGCAGATGAACGAGGCATTTCTATATGCAGAGTGGATTGGTACCAGAGACTGAGCGGATTCAGGTGAGGGGGAATCATTAAACTGTGTAATCTGACCCAAAGAGTGCAGACCGATTGCTTTTACCTCGCTGCCCCTTACCAGTGCTCAGTGACTTGTGCTCGCCTAAAGCATCTCTTCCAGAAAGGTGTCTAGTCATGATCTGAAGATATCAAGAGAAGGAGAAGCTGCCCCTCCCTTTGGTCGTTTGTTCCAGTGGTTAATCACCTCTTTGTTAAACACGTGCGCCTTGCAGCTAATTTGAATGTGTCTGGTTTCAGCTTCTAGCCAGTGGCGGTTCGTGTTTATGCTGTTCTTTACTACATGAAAAAGCCCTGTCCCACTCACTATTTTCCTCCGATGAAATTACTTATATGCTGAACTTAACTCACCCTTCAATTTTCTTCTCCTTCCCCCTTTGGGTGCATGAAACAGATCGAACAATTTCAGTATCTCGCTCTAAGGCATTTTCTCTACTCCCTAATTCATTTCTGTGGCTCTTTCCTGCCCTCACTTTAACCACCTTTTGAATATTAAAATGTGAGCCCCAGGCCTGGATGTGTTATCTTATCCACTTTAGTCTCAGTGCTTTATATGGAGGCAAATTAACCTCCCTGATCCTACTTACTACCTTCCCTGTGTGCTCATTCCCAGGCAGCCCTTGCCCCCGTTTGTCAGCATGCCAGGAGAGGTGTTTGCACTGAACCACTCACCCGCAATGACCCCCAGCCCTCGTGCAGGGGCTCTGCTACACAAGGCCAGTCCTGCTGGTAAGGCACTCCTCCTCCCTCCAAGTACCTTGGAGCATTGGCTGCAGGAACGCATCTCAAGTGAGCCCTGCTTACCTGGCGGTCACCATCCCCAGCGTGGCTGCCTCACCAACCACCCTGCCACCAAAGCCGGGTCATCCGAGCCTTTTATCAGTGGCCATTTTACATTATCTTCCAGATCGCTGATAAAAAGCATAGGATAAAGCAGGGCTGAGTCCCAAACCTGCTTGGAATTTGTTATTTGGTGATGAGTCCTCACTGACAACAACATTTTGAGATCTGTCAGTTATCCAGCTCCCAATCTGTCTCGCATATCCTCTGTTTCATACTATTCTGTGCTATTTTTTAAGCAGGATGTCATGGTGTTAGCTCAATCCCCTTGTAAAAAATCTAAGTATAGCATATCTGCGTAGTTACCTTTATCAGGCAACTTTGTAATCTCCTCAAAGAACTACATCAGGTTTGTTGAGTGCTATTTTCTCTACAACAACATTGAATCACATTCTCAGAAGAGGGGATGCTAAGAAGCTATTAAATATGTTATTATTATTATTATTACTACTACTACTGCTGCTACTATTATTATTATTATTTTACATATAGTCAACTGCTGTCCTCACCTAATTGGGAAGACTGATCCTATATTGTTGGTCTTTTAGATGTAGCATCTTCCAGCAGAGCAATCTAGCAAGATCACAAAGTCCCCTAGCTTACTTGAAATGCAGGGGATGGCAATGGTTTGGTGAATGCTATGCACAGCAGTTGGGTATGGAGAGCGTGGTCCAAAGCGACTGGTTGTTATGTAGTACAGGCTAGACTGTGGCTGCTGTTGCAGGAGTACATCCCTGCAGGACATCTCTTGGGCTTGGCCATGTACCACCAAACCATGCTTGCCTGAAACACCAGTTCCAGGACAGAGGAGTAGGAAAGGGGTCTGTCCCTACCTGATCCTTCCACCCTCTGCTRGTAACTGACTCCATTGTGATATAGGTCTGGAGAAGCAAAGAAGGGATGTTCTCAGCTATTGGATGCTGTCTTTCCTGCAGAACTGCCTGAGGATGGCTATGCTCAAGTCCCTTGAGTTAGCCCAGCTTCATTGTGTTATAAAGAAAGGTGAAACTTTTGGGTCTATAGTCTCACTGATGGAGCGAGCATCCCATGCGTTTCTAACACTGCTCTAAGCTGACCTGCTTGGTGAATTTTCCCTGGTGAGTGTTGSAAAAGTTTGCCTCTCCTTCCCAGCTACAAGGGTGCACTGCAGGGAAGCACTGGAATATTGTGCAGCACCTGCATGGAGCTAGTCCACTTCTGTGTGGGATGTGGTCGTGTTAGCAGCTGAARAGCTGAGCTCCTGCTTTTCTTTATGTGCTCTCCTGACTCAGCCAATCCACGTTAGAAGCGCAGCTGCACTCAAGAAAAGAACATTTTATAAAAAGAGTTCAAACTGGCTCTTCTGTTGTGTTTTCAGCTATCATCTCCAAAGCACATACTTCCTTCCTGATGGCCATGTCAAATGGTTTTGCAAAGACCTTTGCAAAGTCTTGTAAAGACTGTGGAAAGGAGGCCCAGATACCCRGAGTTTGATAGCCACCTCTTCTTCAGAAATGCTGTCCTCATTACTTACTCTGTCTTTTCATGATTATTAACAACAAAACATATCTGAGGAATGGACAGAATTAATTAGAAGAGAAATACCCCAGCCCATGCCTTCTGAACACCCCAGTATGTCACTGGCCTTGGGGTCATCARGGACTGGGAGGCCAGATTTTGTTTTACTTGTTCTTTGAGTCTTTCCTAGGAAGATGGGAGCTCTCACGATTTATGTCACAGTAACCAAGCTCTAAAAAATATGCCATGTTTCGCCTGCAATTTTCTTTCTCAGATGTGCCAGCTGCTCGTTTTCACACTTTTGCTGCACATTTACGAGAGTGAGAAGGAATGCACACACATACACGCACATACACACAGCTGCAGCCGTAAGACCAGCCTGGCCTTAGCCCACACAGTGCTTTCAAGCCCAGGGAYGTATTTAGTTAGAGCAGGAGAAAGGAAAAAAAATTWAAAAAAAAATGTGGCTGTAACTATGTCTGGATTCCCAAACACCTGCACCAGGGTTTCCTGATACTTCTACAGACATTTGCATCAGAGATACAGCTGCCACAGCACTCACACAAGACCTTAGCCTTCATTTGATCGTGATTCTATTCTCATTTCATTTTCTCTTACTTAAAACAGAGCTGAAGTCTCCTGTGCACCCAGAGCTGCGATGGTTGAAGTCCATGCTTGTGAAAAGTATCCAAGGCTACTTACACCAGTTTAACATCATTTAGTCAAAGGGCTGCAAACGGCTCTGTGTATATGCTGTGTCAGTTTAGCTTAATTTAAATACATGGAGAACAGGCTTAAACCACTCTAGCTGTAATGGATTTTAAATAAGACTGAAAATTTGTGTGCAAAGAAAGCCTAATTTGATGGTGGTGTAGTTTTTGGAAGGGCAAACCTTTCTTGCTATTTTAAGGGATGAGACAAGTTTTAATTTGTGATAGATTTCATTCCCTCTGCAATATTTCTTTCTTTATGAGTACATTAGTTTATCAGATGCTGGGGACTTAAATAAGATAATAAGGGCCAAATTCCCACCTGATGAAAACAACAAAACAGGCTTTTCTCTGGTGGGTATTCCTGAAGTCTTCAGAGTCTTGTCCTTCTACTGACTTTCCCGGGGCGTGATACTCACTACTGTGGTCCCTTACTGACAACTGCCCAGCTATATCACAGATGCCTTAGACAAGTAGTGACGGGAGTGAGAAATGCAAGTCAGGCAGCTAGCTCATTCAYCTTTTTCAACTTACAAAAAAGAGAATAGGGACTACAACTTGGTATTTCTACAGTTTCACTCTCTGGTTCTTATGAGGTAGCAAAAAGCTGCAGATTCTTTAGAGGAAGCCAAGCARACAACTTCAAGCAAATTTCTTAAAAAACAAACAAAGAAAAAACCCCACAGCAAAACAAAACAGCAACAACTGAAATATTTCTCTTTATCTCAGGGATTCTGTAAAAACCCCTTACTTAACTAAACCTAGATTTGAGACCTACACCAACCTGACAGTTTCCTTTAATTAAAACCTCATCCGCAGTTCAACTTAGAAAAAAACACAACAACAACAAAACTGAACTTCAGAAAAAAAATGAGATGACATCTCTTCTTCAGGCAAGGCTCCTTTGTCCTGAATTCTAGAGAGCTGGTTATTTAAGGAGAGACTTATGTGAACAAGTAAGATTAAACAGAAGCAGCAACACACCCTGATGCAAGCATGAGGGTGTTGAAATTGCTCTGCTCTTCTCCCCAAAGACATTTCAGATCCCATTTCTTGAACACTGTTTATGTCGAAAGCGCTCACATTCTGATTTCCTCTACAGCCAGTGCGCTGCTCTCTGCAGTCTCTAAAAGCATCATCAAGCATTTCCTCATTAGATAATATCATCACACACCCTAATGATTAGGCTCAATGAGTCACCTTCCTTTTTGGAGCACTGTATTCAATCCAAAATTGTGTATCCTCTCTCCCTTGAAGAGAACTCCCTCCACATACAGATGTCTCAGGAGACCAGCCCAGCTGTAGCAACAAGTTCATTAGCCAACCCATTGTAGTGGATACTAAAACCCCTTTGTGTGATGCCGGAGACAATAAGATTGGTGTTAGGGTTAGGGGTGTTGTGTGCTGGGAGCAGTGCAGACACTTCAGAAAGGGGAGCCCTCGCCCCAGAGAACTCTGCCATTTAAAAAGCAAGAAGCCAGCTAAGCAGATAGCCAAAGGCTTTGGAGATCAAGAGGATGATAAGCAATCGGTGTAACTGTGGGGCTTGGGATAAGTAGAAAGGAGGGAGTAAATACACCAAGCGTATGGGGAAGGAGAAGAAAAAAGAAGAAACAATGAATGGAGACAATGGAAATTTTGTACGCAACAAAGCAGAGGCTACTAGAAGAGGAAAAGGGGGGGTCCCTCCTGTTTGATTAAAAAGGGTTTTTCCTGTCATCTTGCCTGCAGAACAGGTTTTATTATYCATCTCACTTTTTTATTCAAACGGCAGTAGCAGTAATATGTAATAATGGCATCTCTATTGCCATATGCACTATTTGCATTCCCATAAAGCCTGTGAGCTGTATGCAGGGGCCAGGCAGAGGGCCCTTCCCCGGGGGCTGCGGCTAGCCGAGGGGTCCAGCAGGGCAGGGCAGCATCCCGCCGCCCCCTGCGCAAGCAGCCGGCTGGGCCGGGACTGCAGCCAGGCAGGGAAAGCCTGTCGCTCTCACAAAACTTTTCATCAAAGGGCTTTCCTGCCCCTCCCCTCCAGCAATAGTGTGTGGTGGACTCTTCAGGACTTTTGCTGGTTTCATTTATTTTTATTTTTATAAACATCGCAAAAAGCAGATACTTCCCCTGGGAGACGGCTGTTTGCATCACCTCGCTTGCAGATATTTATAGGGCTCCCCTCTCTGCAGCATCTGAATGCCTTCTGGTTTTAACTGGATTTATCCTCATATTTACCCCTCCCATGCAGAGAGTTGTGTGCAGGCACACAGGGCTGAAGATTAGGCAACCAAGTCTGAAACTTAAATCTAGAAGAAGCCTACTGAGGTGCCATTTAACCTTAGCCACGCCTCAGCCCAAAGTTTTTTGACAACTTCCAACTCTCAAGGCACCCACACTTCTGCTTCTGCCCCGGCACCAAACACAGCAACCCGCTCTTGATAGCGTTGAACAGCACAGCCTACACCTACAACATCCAGAAACTAGGTGGAGAAATGCCTTAATTCCCAGTGGGACACTTTCTAGAAGATGTTTTCTGAGCGCATGTAAGACTCACACCAAACAAGCTGCTCCACTTTTAGGAATGAGGTTTGCGTGTTCCCTCTCACTCACCCAACCCACTCATAGGATGTGCCACCACGCGGGAACACATCCCCACTGCCAAGCTATAGGTTGTCTGGGCTTGACTCTCTGGCTCTCCTAGTGAAATGGTGACTCACTTCAGCCTCCTGGTTAAGGAGCTCACGTGCATCACCTTCCAGTATCAAATGTGGTGTATTTCTTCTGTGCATATGCAAGGACGGAGAAGCATTTCCTCCCAGTGACAGAAAACTATGGTCACTCCTGGTTTCCCCTTCTGGTTCAACCACCATTGGTTTATTCTTCAGGATGCCATCTGTTTGGATCCCATTTCTGAGGCTCCCACGTGTTTCCTAGAGAGCCCTGGCCCCATCCCTGAGCTCCAGGGCCCACTCTGAATTAGGCACCTCCTCCCCTTTCTATACCTGGTCCCTAGAAACCCTCCACCAACACAGGGGGTTTTATACCAGAGGATGGAGATGTGGGACCAGCAGCCCTGTATCACAAGTACCTGTTCGCAAATCTGCCCTCCTCTCCAGCAGCCTGGGTGCTGCTGCACACAGAGGGGCCAGAAAGGCCCCCAACTTGGGAGTCTGAGTGCTGGTCACAGAGAGGATGGCTCTATAGCCTCTGTAACCTCTCTACCCACTATACCAGCTATTCAAAGTGAGCTTTGAATGAAGGGTTTCTATAGCCATTTGCTGCCAGCTCTTGCTGAGGACAGTAGCTTGCTTGGAGCTTGCTTGTACCCTTCCTCTGTCTTCCTACCCCTGGGGAAAGGGGTCCCTCTTAAGCTGCCTTCATGCAGCTGAGGACTTGTGGTCCACCTGGCTCTTTGGACCCAGGATATTTCTCCCCGAGAAAGAGATTTCTCTTCCACTCTCCCCTTTCTCAAACATTGCTTAGGTTTCATTGCTCTCATAATCAAAGAAGGACCTCTTAAAAGACTGTCCTGGTAAGTCCTGCTCAACAGAGGAGGTTTGGTGCTCCACAAACCGGGGAGAAGGCACAGATGCTCTGGTTTTTGTCTGTTCTGCCTTGATAATTTGTTGCTCCCAGTCATCCGCCTCCTCCTAGGTCTTTTCTCCGGAGGAGGTACTCTTGTCTCCCTGTCATTGTTTCATAGACACACGCTTAGCGATTTCCCAATGGTAGTATGTGGCAACAATGAATCCCCAGTGCACGGAAATGCACATGAAATTGTATTAGTCACACGCAATTAGGCAACGCACAGTCACCATGCAATCAGGGGAAGCCTAGATGCGGATTTTTGAGGCGCAGAGGTTTTTGATGAACCATATTGTCACCCCAAAATGCTATTATAGGAGGAATGAAGCATTTTCCCTGAAAGCGGTTGTACTGGGCAAATTTTTCAATTTGAATTGTATTTTAAAGGTTGGAAATTGCCCCTTTATCATTTCTGAAATGAAAAATTCATTTCATTCAAAATGACTTTTGATTTCACAATTTAAGCTAATGAGTTTGTTTTTTTTATGTGGCTGAACCCAAAACACTTCAAAGTTATCAAAATGAAGCAGTGTTGATTGGCCCCGTCGAGCTTTTTTTCACACCTTGTTTGTAAAAATGTTCATCATCACCTATATTTGCATTTAAGGAAAAATGTTTAAACATTGAAAACATTTGCAGGACAGAACAATCACGAGTTGCTCAGCTCTAACGCAACAGCAGTTTCACCACCCCCTTGTTACATGATTGTAATATGCAGTCTTGTCTTCTTGACATCTTCAAGAGGATTATTTCTTTCCTTAGGAGAGGTACCTAGCTACGCACATATTTTCAAAATGCAAATCCACACCAGACATTTTGGAGCACTTGCTAGACTGGGCAGCTCTGCTGAAAGGAAATGGATGTGGTTTGATTTGCCCAAGTTGGATGGGGTCTCAAATGGTATTGACTTAGCAAAGGGAGATCTTTGCATGTTTTGCAGTTTCCAAGTGAGACTTCCAGCGTTGATGTGAGGCTGCAATCAGTGTACTACCCATCATTATAATTCCATTATAATAACTGGAGACATGTTCAGTAGCTCAGCGTGTTTCCCATAGGTGGAATGTTTGCACGCACTGTAGGCGCTGCTGGCCAGGATGCTCCCTGAGACAGGGGACCTCTCCCATGGGATGCTGCGAAGGCAGCCTCATATGCCTGGGAGGAGCACCCCAAAACTTCCTGCATGGTGCCTCRCTGACCTCCATCAAGCCCTCTCTTTGGAAAAATTAGGGCCAAGGAGCACTCAGACAACTGCTTACCCTACTGACCAGTGTCACCTCTKCATTTCCTTGGACTAGCTCCTCCATCTGTACCCCTTGCCCTTTGGACTATACTTACAGTAAGCTCTGGGGGCATGCAATCTTTCTGTCCTGTGTTACGGCATCTGACATAATAAAGGTCCTGGCCCAGAAGTGGCATCCTCAGTGCTGCAGTAATATAAACACTTCAGTACAAGACATTTCTCTGAAAATACCTGGAACACAGTGAGTTCTGCCTAGCAAGAAACGTCTGAAATACCGACCGGTGCCTTGTGAAGTGCTATCTACAGCATTCAGCAGCTCAGGAAGCCCCTGCTGCCTGCCTGAAGCCTGCAAGGTTGAACAGGTTGTGTGTGAACCAACGTGTCCGGCCACCGTAGCAAGGCCACCCTGCAGCAGAGCCCGTGAGGTCCCTGGGCACTGCTAAGGTGCCCGGCAGCATTGCACCGCGTGGTCCTGGATGTGCTGTGCGCTTTCAAGAGTTGTTGGAGTGGGGAGCAGCAGCATTAATTACAGAGCAGCAAAGGGGAATTGCCGGGATCAACCTCGTAGGTCCTGCTTGCTTTTGAGTTTCAGCCAGTGAAGAGTACGTGGCTCTCGCAGTCTCAAGGGTTTTGCTGATGTGATGTATTGGAAGTGCTATTGGGTAAACTTTGATAGTGTAATGTTCATGCCTTTCAGTTACCACGGGACGAGGGGCTGTTGGGGGGTGCCTGACCTTTGTGTAAAAGTGGTCTGTGAGAGGCACCAACACAGAGAGTAACTTGCTCAGCCTGGGAACAGATGCCAAGGATTTAGGATCCCGGCCTTTGCTCTTTTTAAACCATCAGTTTTTCTCCTTCGTTGTACAGAACAATTTATAACCTACCAAGAGACACTGTGTCTGATGCTGACCAGAAGAGTCTATTCAAAAAGTTTTGCACAACACAGATAAAAAAAAACTACAGTGTGTTACAAACCAAGGTAATCCCAAGTGCAGTGAAGAACTGAAAGACTGGGATCTCCCTAAGACAAGTCTCATGTGCTCAGGCTTCACAGGAAGGGGGTGATGATTAGAAAAGGRGACTGCGATGTCATAACAGCCATTGAGAATATGGCAATAAACAATTTGTTTTGAATTATCTCCCATTCAGGATTTTACAGTAGGAGCAACACAGATCATGAGACAGGAAATGCAGAGTAAAAGCCCACTAACCACAAGCTTTTCCCTGCAAGGATAAATAAATTTAAAAAAATCTCAACAGCATCAAACCCCAGAATATTTAATACACGTTCTCTTTTGAAAAACATGCCCGGCTGGCAGCGGCTCTCCACCGCTGAAGCGGGAGTCGTATTGGTCTTCTGATTCCCACCTCACATAATACACAGCTCTGCCTGGCCACGCCRTGACTGGACAGGGGAAACATAATCTCAGCTTTACTGAAACACACTTGTCACAGCAGTGCCTTAATGTTGGTTCACCACCATGTTTACAAAAGGTAAATTTACTAAGGATACACGGGGCGCTCAACCATATGAAGTGTTCTCTCTGGCTGTAAAAATTAACAGGATTTAAATCACTCTAAAGTCACTTGTTCTTGGACTTGTTCCTCCATGTGGGCCATCCCTTTCAGAAAGTCTAAGCTCATGTGCCCTAGGTGACCTGAAAGGTAGAGTGTATACATATACATACACACACATATATATGTGTATGTATCTATGTATATGTATATGTTTATACACACACGCAGAGACACTTGTGCATGGGTGCATGCTTTGGAGAGACCAGCCCTTGTACATTGGCTCAGGGAGCAGAGGTCTCCAAACAGGACCCAGCCATCACCTGCATGAAGAACATCTCCCTAGGGCAGTCTGGCCGGCTCTCATGCCCCAACACCCCTGGTCCTCAGAGGCTGAAGGGCAGAATCATGGCCTGTCCTTGGTATAGCTGAAAAGCACAGAAAATGTCTGTGGTTTTAGCTGTTCCCCAGAGACCTGTACCCTTGCTCAGACAGTCCCCCACACCACTGCCAAGCCCACAGCTTGTATCCACAGTTTCTCCAAGCATTTTAGTTAACAAAGCTGGCCTGACCAAGAGGAAATGAAGCTCTTCCCTTTTCTTTTTTTTTTTTTTTTTCTTGTATTGAATCATGCTTCTGTCTTTCTTGTCCTGCCACCACAGAGGAGATGTGGTTGTTGGATCCTGTCGTTGCCTCCCACCACCCTCTGAAGCAGCCGTACAGGATGTGCTTAGATGGCATGGAGGAACAGCAGGAATTCAAGCCCAGCCACAGTGTGGTCCTTAAGAGCCCTTAAAGTAGGTGTAGATTTGTGAACCCTCCCTGTTTCCATGTTTGTAAGAGTCCTTGTTTGCCTTTCTTTCAGTGGTTTGCAGTGTGTAGCATGAGTGCAAAAGGGAAGCACCATAAGCACTTTCTAGTGATTTGAACTTTGCTCGTAAAAAAAAAAGCAGCTTGCTATTGTGTAGGCTCTGCATAGGAGCATCCCACTTCGCTCTAGAGTTGGTTATTATTTAACTAGGAAAGCATTCCTCAAGAGTAAAGAGAAACTCTTTTTCCTCACTCCCTCATTAGCATCAAGAGCTCACAGAAATCCTTCTCCCAATAAAAGAGTAAGACTTGGGGTTTTCTCCTAATGCTGCCTGTCATGTGCCATCTCTTTTTCTCTCACATATACACGTACACAGCAGCATCTGTACCTGTTGATGTATTCTGAATGAACTAATCTGTCCTGATATATGAGATTTAAGCCAGCATAACTCCCATTCTACCCCACCTCTCAGATATCTTCCATACCACAGGAACTGAGCACTTCCCAGGTCCATCAGCCCTGCGCAGGCAGATGCTGCTCAACTTCTGGAGCTCTTTTACTCCTCTCCTTTGTCAAATGGAGGAGACTTTACTTAGGAAGGGTTTGCACAGGGAGGGTTTTCATGGGAAGGGTTTACATCTCAAGGTTTTTTTCTTTCCCTATGAGCTTCCACTTCTCTCTAAATATGACAAGGAAGCTCCGTAAATTGCCATACTATGGATAAACCCAGTCTCCTGAAAAACTTGTTTCTCCATTGACCTTTTCGATCCATCGAGCTTTTACGTGACTTGGATGCTTTGTTTAGCTAAATATTTATATAGTAAAGATTCAGTGTATCGGTTGTTGTTAAGACTGCAAGCTCTGCGGGACAGAGGCTGGTTCCCTATTGTGCACCTTGCACAGCCATAGTCCACACAAGGCACAGCTATAGCAACAACACTCCTATGGTTTTTGAAGGCATAGACTATGACTGATTTTCTCAGGCACAATGGGGCTGCTGTCATCAGTTGCTCTGAGAAAGAAGTTTCCAAATTCACCTTTTCTGCAAAGTCTGAGGAAAATGGAAGGTGTGTTGAATTCTATCACAACAATATTAGAAAGAAGAAGAGCCAAACATGCCACAGGGGTGTCCATCAGAGAGTAATGATAAAAGTACAGAATTCCAGCAGCAAATTGTATCTGGCATGAAATAACACTGCTCGAAGGGAGTGAGGGGAAGTGTCACTGCGCCCCGGGTGCTAGAAGTGCCTCTGCAAGCGCCAGAAGAGTGAAGTTGTCTCTGCCGCCGCATGCAGACTTTCTGTCTGACGCTGGGTGAGTCACTGACGTGTGGCTCATCGCAGGAGTGCGAGTGCCTGACTGCTGTGGAAATCAGTGCAGGTCAGGTGCTGAAAAAAATTTAAGGATCTGAGCGTCTTCTCTCCTGTGATGTACAGATAATATTTCCTCTGTTCCTTTATATGGTAAGGTCTTTGAGGAATTAAGTGGTTTGTGCTCAAGGCTGCAGCCTCAAGTCTTGAGCTCTGGGGGGACTTCACTGTTATTTTGGCACAGCAATAATTGGGGAAGGCCAAAATTTGGTCTGCTGTTTATAGGCAGGGGACAGCTTGTGGTCATTGCAGCCCCAGCACAAACTCCTCTTGCTCGAGCAGAGCAGCAGGTAAAAGCCCACGTGGATTTGGACGATGCACAGCRGAGCACGACCTGGCACTCTCACATGGCCCTAACTCTGCATTAGCACCAAGGGRAGGGAGCTCTGCTATGCTCCACTTCATTCAAATGGGATTGCCAAACTCTTGGTGGGGCAGCGTTTGGGTTCCCCTGTTGCAGAATGACAGGCAGAACCACACCAYCTGGGAAATCCTACCACCGGCGATCGTTGGTGTCTGCAGGGTACGCTGTGTGGTCAAGGACTCGCCAGCCAGCCCTGGAGGAAGCTGCCTATGCCGTGAAATTAATTTTTTAACCAAGAAACAAAGTTTCCTTTCCTGTAACCCCAGACTTATGAGTCAGCACTTCACACGTCAATTATTTACAATAAAAAGCAAGAAGAGCAATTTTAAGATTTTGTAGGATGGAGGGAAAGTGAAGGGGCGACATTGCCCACAGCATTCCTAAGTTAAATGTATTCCCTTTCTCTGCTTTCCAGGTCCTGAAGAAATTTTCTTTATTTTGGTATAGTCTTCTGTGTGTAACAACTCCAGGCCTAGAAATTTATATTTAGCCTCAAGGTCAATGCAAAGGAAACATGTTTTACAGCTAGGGAAACTAGGCACAGGTAGCTGAAATAACTTGGCTATGTCTTTAATTCCCCATACCGGCTATATCATGATCCTACCCAAAAGCCGCGTGTGTGCACTCCCTCCTAGGAGACGCAGGAATTCAAGTAAGGGTACAAATCCCATTTGTGCAATAAGCCTGAAGGCTTTCATTTACGCACCCTTTGGTAATGCGTGCTCAGCTCTAGACCGTAAATGAAAATTGCTTTGAGTCACAAGGAAAATCCATGCAACCCTCAACCTCAATGTCTAACGGTGCTGATGAACACTGGCTGAAGTCATGGAGGCTAACGTGGCCTTCTTTAAGTGACAATGTGATCGTTAACTGCCTAATGTCTTTTCCAGCCTCCATGGGCCGTTTGGCCGCTACGATGATGTTGTGAGGTGGTGACAAAGGATGCAGGAAGTTCTTATGAGGAGGATGCTGTGACAAGGAAGCAAACACGATGAGTTGTTAAAGACAGACAAAAAGCACTGAAATCCCTCAGAATATGTGGGGAGTTTTCTGGTGAGTAATACCAACATTTTAGGAGCAGAAAAATGAGTCATTCCTACTCCACATAAACTCCTGTCATCCTGCTGTGATTTACAAACCAGCGCAGTCTCGTGGAGTCCCTCACTGAGGGATGGAGTAAATGACACTTCTCCTGTAGGGCAGACAAGGTTTCAGCATTTGCCCCAGACACCTGTGTCCTCAGCCCTCCYGAGGAAGGCTGCGCCGATGGGAAAAGTCATTAGGGGCCTAAGGGAGAACGTGAAACACCTGCGGGCTATGCCCAACGAGAAGAGYGGCTATCCCATCCTATCACCTCCCAGCTGGCAGCAATCTGCATGCAAATACACCAGCAGCCAAAAACTATATGAGGGATTAGGTTGCAAGCACCTTTCCTTCTCCTCTTCCTTCAGCCATCAGTTGCGTGGGCAGTGTTGGGTGCTGTGGGGTAGATGGGAAGGCTGCCTGCCCCGTCTTGTTTGGAGTGATGCAGCTGGTTAAAGTAAGTAGGGTGGGTGAAAGTCTTTGTTATGATGAGCTGGCCAGTGGCTCTTGCACAGGCTGCCTCACTGGAGGGCTGTGAGTGATATCTGTAAACACATTTCATGCAAACATCATTATCCTTGGCAGCTGCAATAAAAAAAGCTGCAGCTTAAATGAGTGTCTGGTTCCTCAGTCTTTCCTGTGCTATGATCTCATGTTACAATGTGAGCAAACTTCCTATCTGTGAAGAAGGGAAGCAGCGAAGCCCCTGGGGACCTGAGGTGGATTTTCCCTCCTTCCCATCAGGTGTTACTTTTAGTGCAGGGCTGTGGTATATCCAGGAGCCTGGGTCAGGGTTAACCAGGGGCTCCCTGCAGCCCCCCTGGTGAGATGTTTGCTCTCTGTGCCTTTTGCTGCACTGCCATCGTGGCAGCAGCATGTGCTGTGGCTTCTCTGGAGTCCTGCTGCCCACTTTGGGACCCTACTCTGCCCCAGCATGGATGGGTCCCTTTGGAGATCAAGGCATGGGGAGGAGGCAGTGTGTCCAAACCCAGGCTCCAAGAGGCAGGGGCCATGAATGGCAGGGGGCTGGTACTGGCATGGAGGGGTTGTGGCAGGTAAACTGTTCTGGCAAGCTGCTTTGCTCCTTTTTTCTCCCCCAAGATTTGAGGCTTTTACTGTGCTCAGGGACACCCCTACAGCAGTCTGGTTGTTCATGGAGGAGGGGAGGGTCTTGTGTACTTCCATACAGCAGGGATCCTAGGAGGACCCACAGCTCACCCAGCTGGGAATAGCAAATGGGTGAGTTTCGTGCTGTCCTGGGTCCAGAGCCACCCATCTACAGCAAGAGCAGCAGGAACCTGTGCAGGTACCTTTGGGATCCAGGTGCTTATTTTAATAGTGTGGCTGTGTTTGGATTTGTGCTTGTTGTGTTTTTTCTTTTTTTTAGAGGTGTAGTGGATTAGTCCTGGCTTGTGCAATTGTTGTACCATGTTCTGTTTTTGTGTTGTAAGGGGCTCGGCCATGGTGTCAGGAGACATGCTCCTTAAGTACTTTTATTATTTATCCTCATTGTACAAGCTGCACCAAATAAGTACCAGGCATTTCCAGAAATTGCTATTGATTGGGCAACCGCGTTTACAAACCTAATCAATAAGTTTCCCCCACCATATATTTATTTGTGATACAACTGCTCTCTTTGTGTGCCTCGTGTGCTTTCCAGAGCTTGTAATTTGTCCAGTGTAAATAGCTGATTTCATCCTTTTTCCTGGGGAAAAAATAGCCCTGCTATTATAACGCCATGCCTCTGGTGAGGGAGGTGTATGTGTCTTCCTGCCTTTAGGGTGGGTAATCTCACCCTTCACAGGAAGAAGATGAAGGGATGGGAAAGAGCCTTGTTGTTTCCTGAACACCAGAGTTACTGAAGTCTCCTGTGGATTTTTGTCCTTTGGCCTTTTCATCCTACTTCTGTTTCTACCATAATAACCCCAGCTCTCTTCACACTGCTCTTCCTGTGACTCTACGACACGGAAGATAACATAATGCTGTAGCTGGGGCAGAGCTCTGCAAGCGCTAGTTGGCCAGCCAGGACACACGTGCTGTTTCGCCAGGCAGCCGTTTCCGAAGGGTTGTGTACCATGTGCCTTTCCACAGTGGGGAACTCATTTTGGTCTCTATCTGCTCTCCTCCATGGGTTCTCCCAATCCCTGTGGGCACTTCTTGTTGCTGAAATTTCTACCGCTCTTTCAAATGTGACCAAATTGAGTCAAAAGGTTCAAAAGCTCTTTGAGGAGGATGGGTGGCTGGAGGATCATCTGGGTGTTAGTCCAGAAATAATCATTTGTGTGGATGGCTGAATTGCCAACATATTTAGACTTCTTCTTGGGTTTCAAATTCAGAAGAATCCACATAGCTGCTTCTTCTGACCTCACATGACTTTTTTTATTCATGCTGCCCCTGCAGTCCCGGATTGCCTATGGTGAGGATGAGAAAGCACACAAAGCTCTTTTAAAGGATTTCCCCACGAACTGGAAGCACCAGAATTTTGCAAGAGCTTCTTCTCTAGTGTGGGACTATGACTAAAGAGACGTTGGCTTTTCTTGCTCCACCACGGCTGACTATGCCCTGTGTGAACTTGGATATGTGAATGCCCCCACCTCTGTTCTCCTTTAAGGAGAAATAGACCCACATTTGACTTTTGAAACCCAATGGATCCCACATTTTTCTCTGGAATTTCCTACTTTGATCTGTACAGTTACCACAGTTGGCCCCATTTTGGACATGTTTATCTTTCTTCTCACACAGATTGGCTGCTGGATCCAGGATGGGATTTAAATCAACAAGCATGTTGGCAATATTTTTCCAAGATTTTTTGAGAGACTTTCTTAGGAACTACTGCTCTGACGATAATTCTAAGCAAGGCCAAAACCAAGGTAGTGCAGAAGGTGGTGTGTAAGAATATTAATTATTACCAAAATAGTAATACTGGTATCTTTATTGTATTCCTTCAGAAATTTTAAAACCTGTTGACCGTCTTCAGCCAATCTAAACAGGAAAGCAGAAATCCAAATAATCTTGTTACTAAAAGCTTCTTGAAAATCAATGATCAGGCAGTAGTGCCCTGTATACAAGACTCTGGGATTTTCAAAAGTTATAGGTGCTGTTTGGCCAGCTGGATGACTGTCCAGTTGGAGCACAAATAGCCTGAAACAAGCCACAGCAAATGCTGCTGCTTTCTAAGTTGATAGTCACAGGGCACAGGAAAGAGCTGAGTGTATTGGGAAGGGGGAGAGTTTTGAGGATGCCATTTGTACTGGGCTGGGAAAGGGGTAGGTCATGGTGACTGTAGAGGGGATCTCAGAGCCCTGTATGAAGGGAAATGTGGGGGACACTAGGGTAGATGTGCTGGTGGAGTGAAAGGACATGGGGTGCAAGTTCTTAGATCATGAAAAGAGGAATGATGAGGTCTGGAACATCTTGGATGGTAAAATACAGGTGTATGATGAAATACTTGGTTTCTCATTCTAAAAGAACTCCTATTGCCCATTTTCATCAGGTTTTTAAACAACACAAAGCGGCTTTCTTTGGCACTAGGTACAGTATAATGGTATGTCCTAAAAAAGTCAAATTGACCTTTGTATAATTAATGTTTCTGCTTAATATACATGACGGCTTACAGCCAGTGGAGCTAAGCTCCTGAAACCTGAACCTTTGTCTTCTGACTTTGCCTGAGATTACTTTAATTCAAGGCTCTAGACACAATTACACTTAGTTCCTATTCCTTCCTTCTGCTCGTCTGTATACTCAGTTGCTTGTCCACGCCCTCAGCTTCTTGGATCATTGACTCAGATGTTTAAATGGAAAAATACTCAGCACAAGTTTATTGCAATGAGCAGAAGCAAAGAGGGTCTTTGTAAATATCTTGGTTCTTTGAATGCAGCTGGGTTCCCCTTTGTTTACTTGACTTACCCAGTTATTTTCAAGCCACTAAGGTCATTGCTAGTTAATAGTTGGCTAGAAATCAATAGACAGAGAGATGGTTAAAGATAAGTTTTAATAATGGGTGCAATCAAATTCTAGCAACTTTTATCTCTCTGCTGCTGYCAGTGGTGGGTGGTTTTTGTGCACTGACTCCATTCATCTTCCAGCTGCACAAACTCCAGGCAGGGTTTTTATCTTTGTAAAATAAGAAGTAAAAGCTATCATAGTCCACCCTCCTGCCTAGTGCCCTGCTGCTGGAGAGCTGAGCCCAAGTGTGCTCAATGCCTTCCGTTGGTTTCCATCACATGCAAAAGCCAATCCATCGCAAATACCTCTGGTGTTGAGTGATCACTTGAACAAGCGTGTTCAAAGCATGCTGGAGACAATGGCTGCTGTTGGGCTTTGGATCAGGTGCTGCATGATGCTGCTTGTGCTGGAGGTTCTTTGGCTGCCCGCAGTTTGCCTGGCGATCCCGTGCCTGGCACCCAGCTCTCTTCCTGAGGGTTTTGCAGAATGTTATTGGGCTGTGATGCAACGGCATCTCATTCTGCTGCAGCAGATTCACCCAAATAGGTATGGCTGGCAGTTCCATGCGTGCTTAAGCAAGTGAAAATCTTAGACACTCCACCTAAAACCCTGCCAGATGTTTTCACAAATGTGACTGGCCATGGGGATGGCCTGGGCTTGGTGTGCCTGCCAGGAACGTGAGAGACTTGTGCTTGGTTCCCTGTTTTGCCCCAGACTTCATCTTCTGCCTCAGGCAAGTTACATCAGTGCTGTGACTCAGTTCCCTAGCAGTACAATGGAAATAGCAACACTGCCCTAACTTGCAGGATTATTGTGATGGTAAACACCTCTAAGACTGTAAGATACTGTGCTCCTATGATCAGGACAGCCACATCAGCACCTACTGTATAAAAAGTGACTTGAGCTCTTGTATCTGCTGAATGCTTCAGGGAATGGTTTGACTTGTGGAAAGGTTTCAGGAGGGCTAAACCTTCCCCATGGTGTGGTAACCATCTGAGTGCTCAGGACCTCCTCCTGTGAAAACATGGGCAAATTCTGAAGGTCTTGCTGAACTGGCATGTCACCTGAGAACTTGCACCAGGTGCCTGAGGTTCCCCTGTTGTAAGAGCTCTGTCCAGGCTATGAATCAGGGGAATTAACTCAGTCTGTGAATTCAGGGCTATGAATTCAGTCTGTGAGTGAAGGAGAGCTGCAGGGCATAATTAACCAGCCAAAACTACCTGCTTGGGGATTACCTAGAGCCTGCAAATGTTTGCAACTTCTCCAGGGTACAGAGACACCTAACTCAAATGAGTGTGTGGGTTACTAGGAACTTGGATAAGCTACCACTGGCTGCACTGCCCTCTCAAAGCTTCCAATCTCCTTACATGTACCACATCTATGGAGGAACTTCCCCTTCTTCCTGCCATACCCGCCTCCTTTCTGCAAGAGTTGGTCTGCTAGAAGAAAGAGGTGGCCCCTTGGCCAATAGTACCACTTTTCAATCCACTACAGACAAAGGCTGGTTTAGCTACTTTAGCCAGCCACAGGGGCATTTGAAGAACACTAGGGTATGGTTTCTAATGATTAACTGGTGGAAGAGAGATGTGGACTGTTCATTACAAATCCTGCTGGAGATGCATGTTCTGAATGATCCTAGTAGCAACCTCTGAGTAATCTCATGAGAGGTGAATGAAAAGTGACACAAGAAAGAATGGTAGAAGGTCTTGGGGGGTTTGAAGAACATCCAGACAGCATATGGAGTCCATTTTCACTATGAGACACAAAYGAAAACAGTTCACATGTAGAGTATTTTACATTTATATGTAAATACAGTATGCAGTTTCTAAATTAATAGGTGGAAGCTGAGCTACCAGTTTGTTTTGTTACTAGTGTGCAGTGACAAGACACCTCAATGGATTCAAGGTGGTCATGTTTTTATGGGTAACCTAGGATGCAGCCTGTCCCTGCAGTGGCATTATCTAGCACACCAGCTCATCACTCTGTCTAGGAACTATTTCCTTGTTGGTCCTTCACTTGTAAATAATTTCCAATCCACTTTAGCAGGTAAAAATCTCTGCATTAATGCTCTTGATAATATATCAGAAGAATCAAATGTTTTGTCCCAGTTTTATCAGCCCCTCTTCTCTATGGATTTTGGTTATAGAGCAGTGAAATAGAAATACAGCTGAGAATCTACTCCTACTTTCTGTGAGCAAATCACATAATATCTTTCAATCAACCTGTTAAATGCAATTTAATTCTTCGTGACCCACCTTCTGGGGCTAGAGACTGTTTGCTTGTCTGTGAGAATCAGCAGATGAGAGCATGGTTTCCTGGTGCTTGTGATAAAGAAAAGTCTGTAAGCCTATATATGTTTCGTACCCCCCTCTCTGTGCTGTGTGAATGGTGAGTGGCCTGTCACACCTAGCATGGAGCCACACCTGGAACCCTAACCTTTGCTGGGCTGATAAGCCAAGCCATGTAATGAGAAAGGAACATTCTGCCTTGCTTTTGAACACACTCAAGGACACACACAATGTCAGCTTGTCCAAAAGCAGGAAGGATTTGTTTGAAAAGAGTAAAAAAAAAAAAAAAAAACCAACTCATTTTTTTAATACTGAGCAAACAAAGTGAGGTTTTGGATGTTTGGGGATTAGGACTTGGAATCTGTAAACATTAGGATCTCATTTGCTTCGAGTAAGGCCAAGGTCACAAATGACCTGAAGTTGTGGTTGTGTTGCTTTGCATGAAGAACTGGTTAGAGTTTGTGAATGAGCAGGGGCAAATTTAGCCCCAAAACTGCTTCTGTAAGGCCCAGCCTATTTGCTCCTTAGTGTCAAATATGGTTTGAGTTTTGGTCAAGGGAAGAATAGGGATGTTGACATCAAACATTTTCCAATAGCTTGCAGACAGCATTTTGACTTCTGTTTCAAAAGGATATTTTCTATGTGCAGAACTTTTGTTTGGAAGTGTGGAAAGGGGGATGGCAAAATTAAATAACTCCAACCCCAGAATTTTTCTTGTCAGATGTTTTGGACAGACCCTGAAGTACGTTTTCCAATTATCTTTGTTTTGCTAAAATGGTGTGTTTTCCACTTGACTGTTAAGGGGGTGAAGAGAGAAAAATCTTCCTTGTAGTCCCAGCTTAAATCAGAGTATCAGGTAGGAGATCACATAAGGGTTCTGGGCTCATTACTTTGGGTGCAGCACAGGCAAGTAGCAAAAACAACCTTCCCCTCCCTGACGAACGCCTGAACAGGAATTAGACAGGATGCAACAAGTGGACAAAACGCAAATAGGAGTGTTGGAGGAGGATGAAATGAGGAGGAAGCTGTGCCTTGCCATGGGCCAGCCTGGTGCCAGATGGGTGTGAGGGGTAGGCTTGTGGCACAGAGGTGTTCTAAGGAGCTATGTGAAAGATGCTACTCTGCCTGTTGATGTGAATTTTGAAGCCCACATGGTAAAAAAAATCTTTGCTGTTTTTGGCATTAGTGACTCGCAGTTTCATCAACAAGACCTGAATGTGAATGCTGTCATGGGAGTTTCCACTTTCTTCACTGTCTCAGTGCAATAAGTCAGGCTCAAAGCTTGTTGACGTTGTCTGGGCCCACTGCCAAGGCCCATGCAGGAGCTGGCTGGGGGCAGGGGGCTTTCTCTCCTGGGCAGTCAACCCAAAAGCTTTTCATCTTCAGAAAATGTTGGTTAACAGATCGAAGATGCTCAAAAATGCTGACTGCTCCTGGTGTCTGCAAATCGGAGCTGTGGGTGCTCAGGTCATGACGTGAATAAACATCACAGTAAGATTCTCAGTAGTAGCCAAATGTTTAAGCACTTTGCAACCCAGTGGCTCTCAGACACTCACAAAGATGTTCTTGTTGATACTTCAGTAAAGCGCTGAACCTGAGACGTAGATCTGAAATTCTGCCTGGAGCCTGCAATTCTCAAAGCAGCTCCAGGAAGCGATGTGCAAATTCTTGACTAGGATCAGCTCCATTTGACACCTTTGGAAATATGCAGCTATGTACAGATGAGGTAAAGGACGAAGTGGGAAGCAGTGCAGGGTAGCAGCACAGCTGCCAGGCTGGGCCAATTCAGCCTGCGGTTKCTTGAGCAGTTAGCCCACAAGATCTGTGAAGCTCATTCTGCCTTGGCACTAAATCCTGTCCTTGCTCTGAACAGTAGTGGGACCCCTGTAACAACTGGTACCCACTCTACAATCTACCATATATAGGTTTTCCAGATCATTGTGGCAAACTACAGCAGAAAGTGCTGCTCTGGGCAACTGGAGATCAAGTAATGGTTCAGCATTTTTTCAGGGTAACCAACAGCTGATTGATAGGCATCAACTGAAACAGTACAGTCATGATCCAGTACTTGGTCAACAGCTGTCTTCTCAAGACTGGGACGAATATAATTTGCTCCTTGATGCTGTTCAGGTCTGGACCCTCTTGGTGGGTTGCTCCTAAAGAGATGAGGAGAATTGCTACTAAAGCTAAAGGAGAATGTTATTCACTAACTACAAAGTCTTGGGTTGCTAATTAGGAGAAAGTATCTAACCCTCARATTTTTAAATTGCTTCCCCGTAGGAGCAATGAATGCAAGAAAGTCCTGCCTAAGGATGTAGCTTGACAAACTTCAAAATTTGTCACAATTACAAAGAGGTTTGCAGTAGCAAGAGATTAAATGTACTGATCCAGGAGTCTTTCCAATATCCTGTTCCAGTTGTGATCATCTTGTGATATTAGCTCTCAYTATAAAGCAAACTGGACTAAAACTTCAACTCCTTGGCATCATCTTTAGTGTATTCCC
This sequence comes from Oceanodroma leucorhoa, assembly GCA_030449065.1. Taxonomy (NCBI): domain Eukaryota; kingdom Metazoa; phylum Chordata; class Aves; order Procellariiformes; genus Oceanodroma; species Oceanodroma leucorhoa. Next base: position 1,546,872 of record JASVER010000036.1, read on the forward strand.
ATCCCTAACCAAGCTATTAACTTGCAGAATCAGTTATTAAAGGCACCTGTGACCCCCTACAAACCTCCAGAGCCAACTGACTTCCTACTTCTCCTTTCTGATCTGATTTGAGGTCAAGATCTGAATATGCTTCAGATCTCCAGTCCAATTAAAAAATTCAATTTGTGTTTAAAATTTGTTTGGGGGTCTTTAATCCCCTGGCAGTAGATTCCTCCCCTCCTTGCAAAGTTGTAGGGAAAAGCACGTTCGAAGTTATTAAATGACTCACCAAACTAGTGTAGTGGCTTAGTGGGCTTATGTGAAGCTTACTGTACTCAATGGAGCGTGGTGGGACACCCAACACTGTCTGCCAGGTCAGAAGTTGAATCAGTGCTATCTGAGTTATATTATCCAGGATGCCTGGGGACAGAGGAAATTAAAAGTCACTAACGCTTACTGCCCTGAGCCAAGACTCAATTGCAGAAGCACCTGCAGGGTTGGCCTGAACACCTACTGCTTTTTTTTCCCCCTTGGTTGACTCTTCAATGTGTTTTTATTTCCAAGCCAGTGGATGGCATAAGGCTGGCTCTGGATGGCTGGCATAGTTAGGGATGAGGCAGAATGGGATTCTGCTGATGTGCAAAAGGTCCTGGGGACACTGTTGGGAGTGGGGGAGAAGAGTGATGGGAAATGAGCCCTTTCCCTTTTGACTTGTGGTCTCTGCTGAGCCTACAAAAGATAGATGTGGGTGATGGCCTTTGCAGCATGATGGGGTGGGTCAGGGGGGAAGGCTGGCTAAGGCTGTTCCAAAACTTTCATAAAAGGGCTCTGTCCAAGGAACATCTGGGGTTTCAACTGACCAGAAGTTCCTTAACTGGAAGAAATATCTGCTATTGAATCCCACCTTTTTTTTAGCTGGAAGTTAAACTAATAGGAATGGGTTTGGATTAAATGAAGCATTCCCTTTTTTGCAGTTTTTTAAAGAGAATAAAAAGGTTCTTTTTAAAGAGATTGCAGCTGAAATGTGAAATATCAAGGTGAGCTGAAAGTTCTGAAAAAAAAATTTTCAGTTTGACTCAAAATAAAACCTTCAGATTATTCTGAACTGCCGGTGAACCAAAAAATCAGTCATTTGCACTAATGATAAGTAACTGGCAGGTTGTTTTGCCTGTCAAATTCTGTGTCTTGTGGAGTGAGCACATTGTTGTCTGCTGACATGATCTACTGAGCTGTTAAAAAAAAAAAAAATCAAATACAGCTTCTCTCTGCTGGCAATAAGGCTCCCTGACAGGTGCAAGGGACTGATTTTCTCCTCTTGTCTGGACCATGGGGATGAGGGACCCCAGTCCCAGTTTGTGCTCTCAGAAACTGCCATGGCCTAATAAATACCCCAAATTTTCCTCTGGGTAGTGACGTTCAGAGACCGTCATCGCAATGACCACTGATTATCTGGATGGCAGTGGCATCTGCAGGCAGCTGCCCACGCCAGGGCAGGACACAATACCATGGTGTGTCCCAATGGCGAAGGCGGAGGACAAGATGCGGGGGGGAGTAGTAACTGTGCTTTCCTCAACTCTCTTCTAGGGGCTGGTGTTACCCACCACCACAAAAAAAGGGCAAATGACAGAAATCAGCTACGCCCTTCACTAGAGTAAAGAAAAATGAGGCAGAAAAGAATGAAACCTGGGTGTCTCCCAGCTCCTCCTCCTACTGGGAGATGGATGTGTGTATTTGGGAAGCAAGCTACCTTCTTCCACAAAGGCTATATTATGGACCCCATATATCTTGACACATGTACTTATTTAGCCTTGGGTGCTTCTCTGATAGCATTGCCAAAATAGAGGGGAGATTAGGCTGCCCAGCAGGTGGGGACTGCTGTTCACTGAGAGGTGGGCTGAGGCTGGTAAGGGGCTGCTAGAGAAYAAAATCCTATGATTTGGGCTCTTGGTGCAGAAGACTGCTCCAAATTCTACGAGGCCCAATGAGTTATCCTGGGCTTGTAAGAGCACAGCAGGCTGAGAGGGAAGGGGCTGATGGTTTGTGGGCAGGGTGGAGGGAGGGTTGGGGCACAGTCACTGTACCCTCCACAGGGAGCTGGAAGTGTCACCTAAGTAAGGCTTATTTCTCAGAAAAATCAGGCCAGGGTAGAAGCAAGCATCACTCTAGAAGCTAAACTGGCTGCTGTATACCGGAGTAGAGTAACATGTGGTGCTGTGCCTCTATTTCTCACCTGAAAAAAAAAATTTTCATTTTCTTTCCTTTTCTTAGCTTTATCCTTCAAGACATGAGGTGCCAGGGTCCATCAGGTGACTGTGCAGAGGCACAGTCATGGCCACTGTGGTAGGAGAAGGGAGGGCAGGGCTGGAGTAAGTGCGTGTGATTCCTTTGCTCAGAAGCTGTGTTGCACACATCAGCCTTATGKTTTTTTTTTTTACCCTAATGAAAAATTTCTAGGCAACAAATGTCTTGGGCCCTTGGTGCCTGTTTGCCCGGACCAGCTAGGTACAAAATCACGATTCAAATAACACTACCAGTAAATGGCTGCTTTCCCTGTTCACCCTCCTAGGTGCCCCAATACTTTTTTCCAAGGAAAGTGGTGTGAAGGCTGCAGGACTGTTCCTGCTTTCTGCAAATCCCATATGATGGGTGAGGAGCTAGATTCAACAGGCAGCGCTGGCCACTAGCTCCTGCCTTCGATTGCTGGTTGCAGACAATATTTCCTTAGTGGGTGATGGCTTCTGGTGCCAAGTCCTGTCTGCCCTTGTGCACTCCTGTAGCTTTCTGCTCTTCTGCCATGAACATGACCCATGTCGTGTTTCTGCTCAGTCTTGACCCTCATCGTGGGTTAGCTTTTCATCTTCAGATGTGCTTGGTATTCACACCATGGGTGCTATGCCATGCATGGTAGTTCCCTTGCCCTCTTCACTCTCATCCCAAGAGAGATGGGTTGTCTCTTGTCCCTGCTGCATTCTCTGGTAGAAGGAATCATTTCGGGTTTCCTACTCACCGAGTCATCACAGAACAAAGCATACACCTTTTTTTACCTCTTTTCTCTTAGTCACCTAATAGGATCTCATCTCCAAATAATCTTATACCCCTCAAGGATCTTACTACCTGTCTCTCCTGCTCCCTACCCTTGCCAAGCACAGGCTCCTCAGTGCCCCTTCCTGACACAGCTCTGCTGGGGTGGAACAAGTAGGTGCCTTTCTTGGCATCTCCTGCCAAAACTGGGACTGATGCTGCTCTACTTCCCAGATGGGGGATTAGAGCTATAGCCAAAGAGTTACAGCAGAAAGTACCTGCTGTGCTTTGCTAATCTCTTGAAAATGAAGGTGGAGCAAATTGTTTTTATTTGTTGAAAGGCCATTTCTCTACCATATTTCTATCTAAAATCAATGCAAAGATTCAGTGTTTAGTGGAGGGGTGTATTTTAGGCTGCAGAAGTCACTGACCAAGTTGAGGGCAAAAGCTGTCAAAAGTTTCGGTGAGTTTCCTTAGTTACATCAGACAGGATAAAAACACAGAGAATGGGTGCTCCAGGACAGAAATCAGCTACCCCCTGATCAGTGTCAGCTATGGGTGCTGTGTGCATTTGAGTGCTTAATCAGCCTTTCACAGATGGTTTGAACCATCTTAAGAAGCAACAGCTACTGACCATGTGGGACTTGGGTAGCAATTTTCAGGAGAGGAAGGAATAAACTATCTGTAGCAGCCAATTAATTCATGATGTCCAGGGCAGTCCACAGGCTGGGTCACAAAAACTTGTAGCATCTGGTCAGCATCCCATATCTTCAAATAATAGGCTCTGCCCTGGAAGACAGATTATAGGATGTAATTCAGCATCACCAGGCAGAGGATAAGTCAGGATTACTGGATCTTTTTCACTTCTTGTAACCTGTGCTCTATTACTCCAGAAAGAAGGTGAGTAGGTCAGTTTGGATGGGGTGATAGCTCTTTCCATAAACCTCACTGAACTTGGAAGAAATTGCCTACACAACAACAGGAATGGGTTAAACCCTAGCACAGGGAGGCACAAAATGTCCACTGGACAAAAAAAAAAGGTCTTACTCTTTCATTTTTAGCTTTCCTGTATGGAAGTCGCAGGACTTTGTTTACACTGAACGATGCAAAGCCAAACCAAGATCAACATGTCCTTGATTTCACTTTGCATGTAAAGTACTGCATATTTACCCCTTGCCACCTAATTTGTGAATTTGCCAGGAATCAAAACATTCATTTAAACTAGCCAGGAAGACAGCAAAATATGAGCACAGCTAGATCATTATCTAATGCGTGGCTATGATGTAGTGAGGTTGGCTTTGCTAAGTCTGATGAAGTATAAAAATGCAGCTAGACAGAGCAGATTAAAAAAAAAAAAGAGAATTTTTATCCGCTCTAAAAGTTGATTATTGGTAGAAATTAAACTGGAATGTTTCAGATTAAAAATATTTTCCCTGTGTAAAAGCAGTAGAGGCTTGTGGGGGATCCAAGGTTGGGTGTTGCAGTCTCCTTTGGGGCAGGCTTATGGGTGAATCTTTCCTGAGACCCTATGGCCTCTTCCCCAGGGAGGAAGGATGCTGAAATGCAACCCTGGGCTGATTGGATTGTATGGTGGGAAATAGTCCAGCTGGAGACCAGGGGAGCAGAGCAGCTGAAACTACAGTTCCCATGGGGCACTGTAGCTTTGTTTGCAAAAGAAAAGAACTCAACATTTAGAGGTAAAAAACGAGAAGAACGAAGCTTGCTCAGAAACCCATGTTTCTGTCCAAAAGCTGTCATGAAATAAAGTCTTCACCCAGTGATTTTCCTTAGTTATATTGGATAGGATAAAACCACAGCTCCAGGATAGAAATCAGCTATGCCCTGACCAGTATCATCCACAATAACGGCTTGAATACCACTTGGGCCCTGGGAGGTCACTGGCTGAAGACCTCCCCTGACCCTAAGGGTTGTTTGAGGTGTTGGCTGACAGGTTTGGTGGCATGGGAAGAGGTGAAGAGAGATTGGCTTGCATGGACATTGAAGAATGGCAAAGACTTTTTGGGGACAGAGGAGGAGTGAGTGGTCAGCATAGGGTGGCAGTGATGCATGAGCTGTTGCATGCAGGTTTCAAGATTTATCTTTTTTTTCCTGTGGGTGCAGTTGGTCTGATTTGTCCTGAGTTGTCTGTCTCGGAGGTAGCACAGCCATGTATGAAAGAGGAGCGCCTTTCTTGCTTAAATGGTTCCTTACTTTTGGTTCTTTTGCCCCTAGAAATGATTTAGTAACTAACAGCAGGCTTTGAAGTTAAATCCAAGACCTTGAGAAATGCTGCAAAAAGTGATTTTTATACAACTTTTGGTTTTAATGAACTAGGAGGAACTTCAGCTTTCTTTCTATACTTGCACCTTACTGTTTCTCAAAGCATTATGTTCAACAAAAGAAAAGGTAGTCTCATCACAGATGTCAGACTGTCATTTTATCCCATTTTCCCCCCAAGTATCAGACAATGCAGCTATTGGTACATTACAGCACCAAACTGGGAAAAACTTAAGCTGACCCTGGTGAACTGTGCGAGTGTTGGGATGTCTCACGACCATTTGGTGCCTGTTTCCCCATTTGTAGAACAGAAATCATTATGGTTTTCTTCTGTCTTCCAAACCTCTTTGAAAGCTGGACAGTGATGCCCATATGATGCTTTAATAAGGAAGCAATGAAAATAGGTATAAATGAAGTAAAAGAATGTAAAAATGAAGTAAAGGACACTTTTACTTTCTACCTGGTTTTGCAACCTGTCTTCTGAAGGAAGGGAAAATCCTACTACAGTTGCAAAATGAGCTCAGCTGCATTATTAGACATCAGCAAATCCAGCCTGGCAGGAGCAAGAGGGAAGCCAGCCTTCCTACGCATCACTGTCAGGGAGCTATTGAATTCACTCAAGCGTGGTGTTAATGAATTAACTCTGGATCTGTTGGGTTTTTTATTTCTGTATGTAGGTTCTCAGAAAGGGAGAATGCACAGGATTTTTCAGGGTTAAGAAAGCAGCAAGTGATGTCAATCTGAATCTTGTGCTGTTGTCTATTTGATACACAATGGAAGTTAATGAGGTTAACTGGAAATATTAATTGTCCTACACTGCTTGCTGTCTATGCTTGCTCTGGCTCTGGAAAATTCATGCATAGCAGCAGCTGAAAACTCAACAAAAAGTGCTTTAACATAGGAAACAGGCAACATTTGGCCCAGTAATATCATAATGCAGGTGGCTAAGAAATCACTCACTCAATTATATGCATGAGGGGGACTCCATTTAAGAGCAACATTTGGAGCTTTATGGGCAACATAAAAGGAGAGAGAATGAGGTTTTTATATCGCTGCGCTCAGTTGTAGAAGAAGCGGGAGGTTGTTTCCCACCCCTTTGCATATGCTTGGACTGTGCAGGGAAAATGAAAATGAATGTCTGCTCAGAGATTTGGCATGACACCTGGGGAGGATGGGCTGGACCTATTCCAGAGACCCCCCTGCACACACCCTGCCACATCCCTCATTATAGAGGTGATTTCATGTGTTCAGGACTGGGCAGTGTCAAAACAAAAGCCATACTCTAAAAATAAAAACCTTGGCTCCTTTTACTAACAGTGAACTCAGAGCAAAAAGAAGTTTTCAAAAAATATGATCATAATTAATTGCTGCTTTTCTTGTCCCTTGGCAGTTGCTAGAGCAAGTGAAGTAACATCATCTCCCAGCATGCACAGCTCCTGCCATTTTATCATCCCTCTTCTATGTCTCCTGTAGGGGCCTTGCCCCTGGAATATAGGGGGTAAATATCTTTAATAAAGTTTCTTCTCTAATGCTTATGGTGGCTGAGGGAAAGCACACAGATAAGGTTACAATACCTGTCAGGACAAAGTATTTGTATTTCCTTTATTTCAAATTCTTTTCATTCCTTGACCCATGGTTTTTGTGAGGCTAGGGCTGACAGTGCTGCATCTCTGACGCTGCAGTGGCTGTGTCCATCCTTTCCTCCAGTCATGCCAGCACCTGAGCTGTCCCCATCCCTCCTTCCTACTGCTGATGAGAGGAACAAAAACATTTATTTTCTGCTGGTATGGATAGTCCTTTTAATCTATTTAGAGAAGATCCACCCACTAGCCCAGTGCTCTCTTTGCATTTCTAACACAAAGAAATGCATATTTTATTTTTATATTAAACAAAATACAGAACTGCCATAAATACCTTAATTCTTTTTTTCTTGCTGTAAAGCTTGACATCTGGGCCTGTAACAGCTCATCAGTGGATTTGTGAGATGAAGCAAATGACATTTCTATATAGAGCATTGGCTGCTGTAGAAATCAGATGGTGAAATGGGACTGCAAAGAATTTGGTATTGAGTGATGATCCTCATCCAAGGATCTCAGAGTACAGCAATCCCCACTTTGCTGACACGGAGGATGGGTGACTTACTCCAGCCTGCACAGCAAAATTCACCTCACAACAGAGTATCTCTGGAGACCTGTATGTAGAGCACAAGCACTCTGGAGCAGGCATCACGTCTCTGTATTTTATAGAGCTCTTTGTTGTGATACGTCTTTGATCCCAGTGTGGACAGAAGTGCATCTGTAACTAGTTGTACATGAAACATGCATCCCATCCTTGCCATGCATGCAACCCACTCAGGTGTTTTCTTGGTCCGTTGTCTTGGCAGAAGATCTGCTGTTGGCTTGCACCTTGCCTCCCTTCACACATGCAGTTTGAGTTGTATTCTGTATACACRTTGTTTCTGCGTGTTAAAAACCAGCGTGGGGTCAAGGCAGCATTCCTGCTCTGTCCTGACCTCAGCAGCACTGCTCCTGAAAAAAGGCTGGAGAGCAATTCATAGCAGAACTACTACTGGGACTACAAAGTCAAACCAAAACCCAACAATGTGAAGTAGTCTTAAGATGAACCAGATAAACTCCTAGGTTGTGCTTGCCTCCAGCAGCAGGAGACTGGACTCAGCAGCCCGAGTTTCCCTCCTGTCCCCTGGTTGTACTCCTGAAGATGATGACTGGGTCCCTGCCCCCAGACATGTCTGGTGGAAACGCAGCTTCCCTGTGGCCGCTTCCCGGCAGAGCTTTCCCCTTCCCGCTGGTGCTGAATACTTGGCCCTCAGCACCGCTTCCCTCTGTTTTCCCAGGATAGCTCCTTGGCCAGATCAGAGGGAATCGTCCGTTGTGTTAAAGGGGAGTTTTATTCCTGACTGTGATGCCTCTCGCTGCAGAGGGACAGAAAGAAGCTAGGGACCACGGTTCATCTTCTTCTGCTTGTAAGCAAACTAAGGTCTCAAACTAAGAGTAGAGACACGCTGCTGTGAGTATTTTCAGTATTCCTCTGTTTGAATCATTTAGTTCTTCCCCAGGTGCCCAGCAGTGGTGTTGTGCTCTTGCTGTTGCCTCTCCCAGGGGATTCACAATGGCAATGCCAAGCTCTTTGTAGCATGCCCRCAAGAGTCTGCAGAGTTCAGGAGTGCTTCTTACACAAGCTGTTTGCGAGTGTGCTACTGTGGGGATGGCAGGAAGGGTTGGAAGGGATGGGACGCACAAAAAAGTGCACTTCTTCCCATTACCAGCAATCATCGTGTTGAGACACATGAAGATATTCTGATTGTCACCAATTCCAGCACCTCTGTGGTTCTGGCATTCCTGAATGATGCCTGAATCTCACCCTCCTCCTTTTAATCTTTGGAGTAGTTGGGCACTGCCAGGCAAATTCTGCCAATGATGATGTGGTACTTAAACCTTGTGCAAGGGTAACTAGTGTGCTTCAGTGAAGGCAGGTGACTTATACCAGCTGGAAATCTAGTTCTGTGCAAAGACATTCAAACCCAGCTGCACCATCTCAAGCCACGTCTGATCAAATTTCTCGGGTCAGCAGCAAGAACTTGCTGATTCCTAGAAATCTCACGTCTTGTAGAAAGATGAGAGTGGGTTGTCTGTCAGCCAGTCAGTCAGCACTGTGCTCCAGCCCCTGGCAGGACTTGAGGGGGCCAAACTGGTGGCCTAAGGGGAGTCCCAGATATTCATGGCCATCAGAAGCTCTGTGGCACTCTGCTAGAGAAGGAGCATTTGTATCTGCCTCCTGCTGCCTTCCATTTTGGGGAGTTATGCTGGCTTTTTGCACTTCCAGMTGAGCCTTTTGTTGGAAAGAACAGAAAAGCTATAAAAGTCATATTGTTATTCATTGAGATCTCAGTTTTGCTATTATACAAGAAAAGGTTCTCACAACATTCAGCTATCATTTTTAATGAAACCTTTCAACTTCGATTGCAATGGCCTTACCTATAAACATATATGTGTAAATAATCACACTATATATATATGTGAGTTATGTTTGGCAATTAAAAATACAGCTGGCTGGAGTTTTCTTTTCTGGAGGATATCACAATGTGATTCCTTTCTGATTGGAAACCATGCCATGCTGTAACATTTCAAAATCTCCCGTGGAACCGAATGCACATCTTGTACCTAGCATGCAGCTCACCTGCCTGTTAAAGGGACGGATGGGGCTGAAGCAGGTTTCTGACTTTAAAAATGACTTTGGAAACTGTTAGGAGCTAGAAGCTGTACGGGTATTAATGGAAGCCACTTCAATAGCTGTGAAGATGTTTGCTTGCTGTTGGACCCTACTCTATTCTGTTGAACTGAAAGTGCTTATCTGTTTCTTAAGGAGAATACTTGGTGCAAACACAAAGTGGAGACTGCCTCACTGCAAGCACAGGCACATGGAAGCAGGAAAACTCAGCTCTGTTCCTGCTCTTGTTGTGTGCTTTCGAGTGACCATTGCTTGCCCTGTTGTCCCATAAGATAATTTGTAGGTGAAGATATGTCCCGAGTTTGGTGCTACAGGTTCCCTGCAGTTCTAAAAGCAAATCCGTGATGAACCCAGGACATACTGGCTTTGCTTTCTGGGAACATCCACAGGGAGGAATACAGTGAAGCTGCTCTGAAATTAGTAAGGCCTCAGGAAGCATAGGAAAAGGCACATCAGTTTGAGCCTATCTTGAGTGTTGCAGAATGATCTGTCAGTGGAAATCTACAGAGCTTTCTGTTGAGAGCTGCCGTGAGGTGCCCCCTGCAATCCAGTATCCAGGTGCTCCATGCCTGACAATGCCTCATCACTTCCCCAAGAACAAGGGAGATAAGGGAATAAAAGAATGCCAGAAATGGCTTTATCAGTTGGCAACTCTACGTCAGGTTTTCATTAAAACAGTGGAAAGTGGGGCTGGCAATCTGTAGCTTTGCTTGATAGAAAGATTTCTACGCATACMAAAAAAAATCTAGCAAACCCATTACCTTTTATCTCTGTTGTACAATAGCACCAAGTGGAGGGTGTTAGTCACTTCTGGAAGAGGGAAAGGAATTTTACAACATTGAATCACATCTTGTTTCTCTCTTTCTTTTTCCAAGATTTTGTCCATCTGTTCCCTTTTTCAAAAACAAACAAACTATTAATACAGTGCTTTTATGGAGCCTTCTGTTCAAGGCTCTTAAAGTGCTGTACAGATATTCATGATTTTATTTGCCAAGAAAGAGTCTTTAAGAGATAAATATTAAATTCCTTGCTTCCCACAGGGCATAAGCCAGAGAGGCTGTGTGTGTTTGTGTGTGTGCATGTGTGTAGGGCTGACGCCATGACTGGGGCCCTGACTTTGGACTCTGGAGAACTTGCTTGATTCCCAGTTCTATCTCAGCATTCCCATAGGATTGTCCACTAATCGCCTATTTTCCCTATGTCTCAGTTCGCTTGTAAAACAAGGGTATTTCTTTTCTTCTGCTCTGCCTTGCCCATCTGCACGCTGTGACCTGACTTCAGCTGACGCACAGGCCCACCGTGATCCAGTCCATGTGGTACAGCCCTTKGCCAGGATCCGTGCTCGGTGGTTGTTTCTGCGGCGTGGTATAACCAGAGCTTTTAGCAACAAAATGCTTGGTGCCAGACTGGCTGGGTTGGGTACAAATATCAGTGTAGTCCTGGCAACAGGATTCAATTCCAGCAACCCTAATGCTTGCTTAGATTCCTAGGCAGGTTTTCTGCCTGCACCAAGGTCTTTGCTGCTGCTGTTGCAATGCTGTTGGCCCTACAGGTAGCTTGTAGGGGCCTACCAGAGCTGCTGTYGCTCCTCCATCTGCATCACCAGTGAACTCGCATAACTCTCAATCCCCTTGGATGCGATGTGGTGCAAGGACATGGAGCAGTGCATTGGTATAGCTTGTGGAACTAGGGCCCCGATCCCAAATCTTACTACTTTTACTTTTATAAAGGCACTAGTGGCACCTGTAAAGCACTGGAGGAAACGTACATGTGGTGAGGACTACAGGTTGAGGACCTCCTCTAGAAATGACTTCCTGAAAATCTCCTTGTTGCCTGAAACATCGGAAAAGGGACTGCCAGCCTGGGACAGCAGCCCAGTCGTGATGTTCTCTTAGTCGTTTTTTTGTGTCCTTTCTGTTGGTGGAAGAGACAAAAGGATAAATTGGATAAAATGCCCCAGATGGAAAGCCTTTGTTATCAGGGAAGAAGCAAAGGCATCCAAGAAAGGAAGGAACCAAATGTATCCAGCACTGAAATGTATTCAGGAACATCCCACTTGCTATTTATCAAAAGTCAGAACCTCAGAGTCACAAAAAAGCATCTTAAATCCCTTAATAAGAGAGCAGCAAATGCAAAGTTTGGGKTTTTTTTTTAATGAAAAATACTCTCTCTTTTCACTCTGTTTTGAAATAGAGCTCATGATGGTTTTCAAAATATACTCTGCAAGTCTGGGTTGGTTTGTGAGCCATTTATCCTAAACACAGACTCACAGAGTTGACCTGACCTAAATAAAAATGGCTTTCAGCAACACCCACCAGCCAGTCCCTGGTTCCTCTGTATTGCAAAATTATGTTACAGCTGGGCATAGGTGGCAGCTTCTGCTCAGGAGCTCAGAATAAGATTAGTAAAATGGGTAGGGTTTAGGAGTACAGTGGGATAGCAGGATGTGGTAGGTGTAGCAGACAGAGCTTGGGTCAGAGAGAAGAAACGGGCAGGCATTGTATGTAGGCATAGGGAGAGACTGCTTGGATGAGCTGAGTAGCCAAGGAAAAAAGCCAGATCATCTACAAGAGGGTTGATATCAAGCTGTCCCCACCCAGGAACAGTACAAACAGTGGTGAAAGTACTTCTTGTGTGTCTAAATCAGGAGATGCTCACAGGCAAAACCTACTGGATGAGAAGACACTTGTCTGAAAGGATAAGCTGATCCTTTCTTTGCTACAGCAAGGGAGTCCTTTGGTCAGTCTTGGGGGAAAGTGCCTTTTCATCGTGTGATAACCAGGGACAGCCAAGGCTTCCTCGCTCCAGCAGAAAGCTCAGCCTGCAGGGCCGGGGTGCCTGTATCCACATTCAGAAGGCTGGGATCTACCCTGGGCTTGGTTTCTTTGGCTTATGGATATGTCATACATGTAGGCAGAGAGGACTGAGCTGCCTGAAAGAGGGAGTATAGGTCTTTTTAAGAATCTAATGTCATTCCAGAGTAAACAGAGAAGCACTGCTGGAGAGCAATGTGAAGGGGCTTCTGGGCAGCGTGTCCTACCCTCTGATAAGGGTTGGAGGAAAATGAGACCTCAGAGCTCAGCTGTATTCCTACTGATCTGTTCTCTCACCACCTCCCACCACAGAGCTGTGAAAGCCACTGAGTCTTTGGGTAGAGAAAGTGTCTCTGTTATAAGATCTTAGGGCTGCTTGGTGGCAAGTGACATGGCAAAACAAAACATTTCAGGAGGACAGGTGGGGAACAGTGAGAGTTCAGCACAGTCTGTACCAGAGAAATTAGACTGGATATTGTTGTGCAATTTCTTGTCATGACTTGGCGTGACCTCCATTATACCCATGAGATCACCACCAGCGAGTATCAATAGCCTCTTCCCCTATGCCTTAATGTATTTTTAATACCACGTAACTGCCAGAAAATAATATTGTTTCTGGAAGCTTTCACTGCAACATTTAGTTATACATTTATCCTATTGTCTGTGAATTCAGGATCCTTAGTTACCCTGAGCCCAACAYCTGCAAAAGGAAAAAGGAGGTTAGGAATATACATCCACAGTAGTTTTAAAATAACATTGAAACTCATTGTTACCTGCCTTGGTTGAGAACAAATTCTGATACAAATTGTGAAAGGCAATTCCTAGCACATGGACTGGGATATTTTGAATTATTCAAACTTTCTGATGAGGTAGTCAATTAAAAAATGATAAACTATGCATACAGACTTCCACAGAGCTTTAGTTCCAGCTTTTTACTTCGTTTACCAAATATCACACTTTTTCATAGCACACAGATATTCTGTAGCATGTGGATTATATATTTTCCATCAGATGCAAGCTCTTGTAGTCAGCTTTGCTAGATCTTAGCTTAGCTACTAGCTTAGGATATAATGTTGCCCCTCTTGAATCAAAATTGGGTAGGATTTATGAGGCTGTATAAGGGCCTAAAAAGTTCCAAGCAGTAAATATGGATTGGTGAGAAGAGCAGAGGTGAAATGAGTGATGATAAGGACTGTGCCATAAATATAACTAATCATACAGCTATTGCTTCTACTTGAGTCAACTATATGACAATAACACTTAATGCTCTTGATCAGAGGATCTCAGATCATTCTGTAAGGAATTCTTCTTGTTCACATCATGCTGCAGTGAAAATTAATGTCTGGGAGATATGGTGAACATCTGAGACTTGAACAAGCCATTACATATGACACGGAGGAGTACAAACCTCGTTTCCCTATATATCCAGTGTGATGTCCTACTCACTGGACCATGTTGCCTCCTCATGTACATGGCTGGGTGTGATTATATACACATCTGTAAGCATATACTGCTTCAAAGCAGCACAGAAACAGACCAGGCACCACAACCAGTGCCAGAACTGCCTAGCCATAGTGCATATGAAAGGACTAAGGGAGAGGAAAGAGGCCCCTTTGGATGGCTTTCCTGGAAAAGGAATGATTTGTCAGGTAAATTTGTTGATTCTCTCTGAGCTAAAATCTCATGACTTTGGTGTTCTGATGCTATCCTTTCTGCTGGGACAAGAGACAGCAGAATGATACAGCAGTGGAGCTATGACCTGGGATCCACTTCTGCTCGGACCTCCTGTGTCCTCCCTTGGTCTTTCTTTGTCCTGACTCTCCGGGAAAGCACTGCTTCCTGAGCCCTCCATCCAACCACTGTATAACTTGCACCTTGTAACTAGCACAGCTCAGCGGTGAGCGGATGCTGAAGGGGTAAAAAATTCCCTGCACGAAGCCCTGAAGTGGTTGGCAAAGAACAGGTCGATAGTCTGATTCAGCGGCAACAGCACTCCACCCTCATTCTGTAAATGCCTCATATCTCCTGCTGCTAGTCATGATAGAAATACAGACGTAGCTTTTCTCAGGAGGATCTAAATGTTCTGGTTGCTATTCGGTAAGGGGGATATTTCTCCAATTAATTATTAAGTGGAGCTCTGGCTGGAGGAAGGGGCTGCAGAGATGTCAAAGTGAAATGGGGAGAGTGTTTTAACCTTTCTGAAGCTCTCCTGCAATCAGCAGCAGGTTTGCCTTGTGGGTCCTGGCCAGTTCTTGTTCTGCAGCACATCGTCAAGGCTGGCCAGCAGAGAATGGCCTCACGGGGACTCTGCCAACTTCCATGGCTCATGGGCCCATCTTTTCTCTCTCCTTGGCAGCAGAAATATGCTGCAAGGAAACTGCTACCTACCACTCGTGGTTTCACCCTGCCCTTATTCTCCTGAGCTGAGATGGAGAGTCCTGGCTGTGCAGCTATAGGCACCGGGGGAAGCAGACTTGGAAGAGCAGTTGCAGGGACAGGGAGAGGATTGATCAGCTGAGAAGGAGCAATGGGAAAAGTAGCATGGTCTATTGGATGTGGTGTTAGACTGGAAGGCCAGAGACCTGGGCTTTCATCATCCTAGATTACATGGGCAAAAGAGACTGCAGTGATCACCTCACCCCATGCACTGGCCCTCATTCCTTGGTGGCACCACAAGAAAGCTGTGGGACCCCACGCAAATCACTTCATCAACTCATGCCTTGGTTTCTCCAGCAGTAAAATAATACTCTACTATGTTGGTATCCTATAAACGAAAGGCACTTTTCAGGGGCTGAAGTGGGAAGGATTAATTGTGCTGACTTTTCCAGGTAGAATTGCTGAGACAGACCCTCCACTGGTATGAATCAGCACAGCCTGTACAGTGCAAAATATTTACTAATGGACCCCATGTGCAGGAGGATCTTGCCTAGACCCTATGCTCTTCTTTTCAGGTGGCTTAATTGTCCTTACAAAAAATACGGAGGAAAATATGTGAGACAAGACCCAGCTCCGTTCATTACTAGATGCCTTCTCAAGTTTGAGCTGAGATAACACTGCAGATCACCACAGCACTCACCTGTGGCCCCGTCCACCACTGGGGACCCTGCTATAGTACAGGCACTAAGGCCAAAGGTATAATAAGGCTTTGATTCAACTTATAAGCTGTCTAATATTGTGTGAGGCTGTGCTCTTCTACTCAATAAATGCTGCAATCTGTAGGTATCCTGAAGCTTCTCTGATTTACCCATGTCTTAGCCGCTGCAAAACAAGAGTGTATAATTGCAGTGGTTTGGTTCTGATATTCTTCTCAGCAGCACTACAATGAAGATGGCGCGAGAGATTTCGCACCAGCACAGGGCCAAACTCAACAAACAAAAGTCTTAAGTAAGGAACAAGTAAACCAGGAATGACCTCCAAAGAGTTCATTCAGCTCCAGAAGAGAGTCTTTCCCAAGGTCCTCTCCAGTTTGTTYTCCTGTTACTATTGCCAAGCTGTGCCTTTGCGAGTGCCCTGCCGCCAGCCCTGGCCGGCRCAGCACCTCCCTGCTGCGGTCGGTCACCTCACAGCTGAAGTGCGTAGCTCAGGGGCCAACCGCACGTTAGGCTTTGGAGGCACTCAGGACAATAGGACAGCCCCTTCCCCACAAAACTTGCTCAGGCTCTAAGCCCCAGTMGGTCTCTTCTCCTCCTTTCCCCCTGCTCTTGGTTTCCACCCGCAATGCTTTCCTAGGAAATGCACGGTTTCTGGTCCCAGAGACTTTTTGCAGTCTGGACTCCAGGACTCTGTTCACGAGCGCAGCCATCCTGCTGACCTGGCCTGCCCTGTCTAGGGAGATTACTAGAAACACGGCTCTCTGCATGAACCCAGCCGTGTCACTGAAGCACATTCATCCCCCTTCCTCTTGTCCTTAGCCAGTCGCCTGCAGACAGCGCAAAAGCCAGGGTCCTGGCAGCACACTGCAGTGTTTGACTGAGGAACAGGAGGCTAAATCAGTCCCTGCCTCGCTGCTCGTCCTGACTAGCCYGCGTGACTCTGATTTATTTTTTCCTTGAGCCTGTCTCTCTGCTCTTTTCCGTGTGGTTGTCATGAAAAGCCCCAGGGCTGCTTCTGATCCTGCACGCCCTGGTTTCAGGGCTGCAGCCCCCTTCAACAGGGAAGGCTGCCCCGGGACCATCCCAGGGGCAGTTGCAGCGTAGCTCTACATCCTATTTTTGGGCTGTGCCACAGATTCTGGGGATGAGCCATTTGCATTTGTGTCCCCTTGTTGCTCCTACCTGTGCAGGGTGGTTGGTGACAGCTCCTCCTGCCAGCAGCATCAGCAAAGGTACCATTTGCTGGGGGCTTCGGAGGATGAAAATCATCTTGGGGTAGGAAAATGTCCAAGCCGACTTTTACTATTACGCTGCCAGCAGGATGTGCTGAGGTGTTTAAATATTGATGCAAACATGGTAGAAATAGTTGCCTTCTTCCGGAACAGGCGAGGGATTTACGGCATAAAACATCTCAGAGCTCTTTGCCAGCACAGCGTAGGTCACAGCTGTTCCTCCCTGGTACCAGCACATGGTAACTGTGATGGTGAAAAACCCTCATCTCCTGCCTGCCCAAGCCCAGAAAGCTGAAAGCCAAGTAAGGAGAGATGGATTCATAGAGGAAAAGGCTTTCCTGTGCCTGAGGAGGAATCCCCAGCCCATGGGTAAAAATCAGATGGAAATGCTGAGAGCTGTAAATTGAATCTCTCCTTTGGGGCTCTCTAGGGAGAGGGGACAGAAAGCTGCTGAGCCAGCATTTTGCTGCCCGGGAGATGGAGTTTTGTTATTCAAGCCTCCCCACCAAAATCAAATATTTGCAAATGGAGGGAAACTCTATTCCTGGGGATGTTTGTAGTGGGCTTTCTGCTGAGCTTTCTGTCGGCAGCTTGTAAGTCTGAGCCAGAATTACATGTATGAACGTTTTGCTATTTTTGTACACCTAAATATTCAGTCATCCCTACCTGTGCCCAGGAGAGGCGCAGAAGAAGCCTTGACTTGCCTCTCAGCATGTTTCCAGAGTTAAATCCAGGCTTGGTTGAGCTTCTTTCTCCTGCTGTTTGTCTTAAACCAATTGGGAAGGGGAAACATTCAAGGTCAGGTTGGACAGGGCTCTGAGCAGCCTGATCTAGTTGAAGATGTCCCTCCTCATTGCAGGGGGGTTGGACTAGAGACCTTTAAAGGTYCCTTCCAACCCAAACCATTCTATGATTCTATGATGAATGTAGAGGCACTGAGGGGGGCCTGAACGGGGGGTGAAGGATGTGTGTGAGTGGAGTGAGGAGGATTAAAAYCCTTAAACATTTTCTGGGCATTTTGGACAAAATCTCAACTTCTTTGATAGGCTGGAAAAGTGAATCAGTTTTTTCCCCAACCATCTGTAACTGCAAAGTCCCAGTTAAACCTCTAAAGCTCTTGGGCCCAGTGCCTGTTGTTGTCGCCTGTGAAAATGAGCGTTAACAGCCCTGGCCTTGGTTGGGGACAGCATYGTGTCCCCCTCGAAGCCTCTCCTGTGGCCATCCCCCACTCACCCAGCTCAAGGGTTTTTCCTAAACTCAGCTCCCGGCTGGCTGTCGGAGCAGCACCGCGCTGCTCKCAGGCTGCAGCTGCTGTACCACATCTGCACAGATAGGGCTCACCACTGGCTYATCTTTATTTTTCTAATGCCAATTTTTCTAATTATAGACCTGTGGCTATCAGCCAATCGGCTCCATTTTTGAGGCTCGTTATTGGACTTCGGATGTCAGGCTGAATTTTTCCTAACTGTCCATAATAACAGTAATAGCTTGACTTCCACCA
The DNA here is from genome assembly GCA_030449065.1 of Oceanodroma leucorhoa. NCBI lineage: Eukaryota > Metazoa > Chordata > Aves > Procellariiformes > Oceanodroma > Oceanodroma leucorhoa. Next base: position 1,565,035 of record JASVER010000036.1, read on the forward strand.
TGAGACAATTAACCTTCTTAAAGTTAAGTGCCTCAGGCTGTGCCTCAGAAAGATTCCCTCTACAAAACAGACAATTACCTTTACTTAATAACCTTTCCCTTTTTAATCTGATATTAGTGCCAAAGTAAATGTAAAGGGCAGCGCTCTATGTCCCCTCTTAAGTACTTTAAATGACTGTCCATGAAGGCTAATGAGCTGCCATTTTGCTTAATCTAGATTTGCTGTGGATCTAACAATACTCTGCAGCATCTTCCTTTTAAAAAAATCCAGACTCCAAGAATATAGCTCTGTTTTAATTTGTACTGAAACTTTGTATGTGAAAAAAGCAAAACTCATGATGCAGAAAGGAAAATAATGATGCCCAAACTACTAAACAAGGCAAAGCATATTCAGCATTGGTGTGACGCTGGATTAAGGCTGGTTTCAGCGGGGAGCAGCATCAGTGTTTGTAAAGCAGGAATTTGTCGCTGGAGCTTTGTAGGGTTCGTGCCAGCCCCTCCTATCGACTCCAGTGCAGATGTGGGATGGGGAGACAAGGGTGGGCAGTTTTACAGTTTCCCACGCATCCGTCCGCCTGGCGCGCACACGGTCTGTCGGTCCCGGCCAGCCGGGAGCACTGAYCTCTCCGCTAACGGCTGCAGCGGACCTGCAGCACAAGCACAACTGCTCTGCGGATGTAATTTCTTCATGGATTGCTGCTCATGGTGATTAGTATGTACAACATTAGTAACTGTTGAGACACGAAATGCTCCCTCAGCGAAGAAGTTATTGCTCCGTTGACCCTGTATTTTGCACTTTCAGTGAGTTCTCTAATAATATTGAATTCAACCTTTGGCAAAACCACACAAAAATTTCTGAGATAAATGTAAAGCTGTAGGCACTCCTCTATGATGTGAGCCAACCCCATTTTTCTAAGAATGCCATATAAAAACAACAATGAAAAGTGGGCTCAAAACCCAGGTAAAGTAGGGCTGTGGTTGCTCTTAGCAAAGATGCCTAATTCCTCTGTAACTCTTAAATCTATGTCTTTGGATGCAGAGTATTTCCACATGCTGCAGAATGTCGCTTTCATTTGTTTTATTATAGTGCCCCTGCTAAGTCCGTTGCCTGCCGCTGAGCCAACATTTACTCTCTTCTTGTAAGAGTGCTCTGGTTTCATCATCTCAATATAATGAATTGTATATTATATTTTTATTATAATAGAAGCAGCCTCAGGTCCTAATCAAGATATTGGGCTAATTACTATGGAAACCTAATTAGGCAGACCGTGTCTCAAACTCTGTAAATATTTATACGTACACTTAACTGCCTGCATGCAAACCAACCCACCCCAGCCATGGGAATGAAGCTTAGCACATGCTTGAGTGTTGATAGCGGTAGGAGTCTCCTTTAAGACAAAGTTTAGCTGTGCTGCAACAAGTAGAGAGGAGCATGTAGTGGTAATCAGATTGGGATCCTGCATGTGCAGATGAGGATCAAATCAGATAGGGGCTGGGTTATGGGTTTGAGTTAAGAACTGAACAGAACTTTGGAGCTGCTGCATTTTTCATTATCTTATAGAATAATAATTAAAAAGATGTGAGTCACTGTACCAGACACAAACATACATATAGAAATACAGGGATGTGTGAAATCTCCCCGGTCAGAATAAACTAACAGGTGTCCTGTGCTGTTTCTTCGCATAGCATTTTAAACATTTTTTGAAAAACGTTTTTGAACTCAATTTTAGAACTTGCTTTGCATGCATGAATCAATTCAGATTTACATGTTTATTGCAGCCGAGAGAAAATTCAGTGTTAGCTTTGGTATAAACACCTTAGACCGCTACGGTATTAACTTTAGAAGCTGAATATATGGAACTAATCAAAACCCTTTCATAAACAGATTAATGAGGAGACAAAAATGCGCAAGTACAAGCTGCTAGGCTTTGAACAGTCACATCTTCTACAGCACCTTTATTTATTTATTTACCTTAACAAGTATTTTAATTGGTTTCGTTACATGTCAGTTGTGGGAACGGTGAGGTGGGGTGAATTTGCCAAATACGAAGAGCTGCTGGCAGATAGAAATATAATAATGTAGCTGGAGCTCTCTGCATGAAACCCCAAGTCCTGGTGCTGATCTTTTATTTCTGTTTTCCTCTCTGTCCTCCCCTCTTGTCTGAGCCCTGCTCCCTCACATGCAGGGCTCCAACTGTACACGCAATATTTAGCCTCCCATGTGGGATGGGAGGTAATGACAAGGGCATTTAATTTAACACAACCAGTATGGCAGCACCCAACCAAGAATAGTAGATTCTCTGCCACAAAAGGAAGATCCCCTTCCCAAGACTTTCTGCTCAAGCACGTTGTCCACTTAATGCTGTTTATTGCTAGTAAATAACCTTGCGTGCAGAAAGCAGTGMAAAACTCCAAGAAAAAGAATAGAAATGACCCCAAAAGCAAAATTAAAAGAAACTCCCTCGACCWGTTTTTAAACCCTGCGCTTGAAGCAGAGGGGGACAGAGAGGAGATGGGGCTGCTCGGAACAAACGTTTCCTGTGACGTCTGAGTCACCGCAAAGTTCAGCAGCGCAGTCCTGCCGGGGACGCCTTGCAGACCTCACTCGCCATTCAGGACTGTAAATTTCCTTCCTGAGTTTGTTAGCAGCGAACAATGTGTATTAAAAAAAAAAAAAAAAARAAAAAAAAAATCAAGCCCACTGTAGCTGCTGTATTATGCAAAAGAACTAATGCATAAGCAATCTGCTGCCTTTGGAGGAGCCGTGCAATGTGACACCAGCCACCGCAGAAAGCAGAGCGGCAGCTCTTCCAAACCTGGAGATAAAGAAGGGATCTTATGGGGCTGGCTGAAAATTTTCCATTAAACACTTTTCTTTTAACCTGGCTCTTGAGTAACCTTATTTTTTCACTCCAAAGTTACGTCATTTCTGTACAAAACATCAACTTCTTACTAAACCAACCAAACAAGAATCTCCTCTCTCTTTGCTAATCTCAATTATTTTGACYCTGGGAAAATGTCACAGGATGTGCCTCAGCAAAATTTTATTTCAAAGACCTCAAGTCCTCATCAGCCTCCAAGGAGCAGGTTTCCCACCTGCTGTCCTGACCCCAGGAAGGGCTCCCMAAAAAAGGGGAATAACGGGCAGGAGTGCCAGTGCTGCATGGGAAACAATATCTGAGYAGGGCTCTGGGGGAGAATGGGGCCAAGGTCTCTGGTGCTCCAACTCCACAGACAGCAAGCCTTAATTTCCATTTCTTATCTTTCAGTTTTTCACTGAGATGCCAATTTTTTTCTTAYAGGAAAATTACATTCCAATCACTGCTAAAGTGAAGCCTTAACCTAAGAAAGTTCCAGCTTTTCTTTCTAGCTGAGATGTCTCTTCTAAAGTTTGCCCAAAGCTTCAAGAAGAAAGAAAAAAGCCATGGGATTCAGAGAAACTTGATATTTCTCATGTTTAAAAGGTGAGTTTGTCTTTATACAGTGAGCTCCTGTTTAAACGTCAGAAAGGAGAGTAGCAGAAATGACAACAAAACATGCAGCTATTTTTTGATTTGCAGTTCACTGTGAAGAGTTGTTTTCACCCTCTCCCCCTTCTCCCTTTAGGAAGAAGTGCTAAATTAGCAATGAAAACAGCACATTAGCTGACAGGTACTGCAAGTAATCTAATCATGAGACAGCATTAAAAAAAACAATTCAGCATGTTGTGGACGTTGGGGTTATTTTCTCCAGCAATTACATCTCAGGAAAGCTCTCYTTAGATATTTAACGGCTTGCAGCTAAAGAATTTTTAAAGCACATTTCAGAGTTGCTGGTAATTGAAAAGGATCAAGTATTTCTTACTCACTGCTAAGTTTTACAATCGATTATGGCACATCCCAAGTTAAGCTACTTCAGTAGGAAGCTGGCAGTGCCTAACACCAAATGCTGCAAAGGAAAGCTTGTCTAGGCATAAAAGGAGAAGAGACGGGATGCAATGCTGGGCATCTTGAGTAAAAAGCCTTATTCAGCCAGGGTCCAAAAGTGACTTTTTTTAATGCTTATTTTTAACTAACTGTGAACTTCTGCAATAAGTACAGAGTGCTACTTGGCTCCTTAAATAGCTGCGATGACGACCTGGCACTCGCTTCTGTTACTATGTGAATTTATGGAGCTGTTGTCACACGCTTTGTTAGAGGAAATATATGGTGGTTCTGTCATAGGGACTGGACACCTATAATTCACATTTTCTTTGCCCGCTCATAAATCCCCGCTGCTCAGCTGCACCGTTATTGTACTCGGGTTGCTGCTATAATCCCATCGCTGGAGCAAGGCTATCGCAGCGCCTTGCAGGGGAAGCGCTGAGTCACCAGAATCGCTCCGGTGGAGATGAAATGCTGCACAGGGCTGGTGACTGCCTGCGTTGCAAAGGAGATTCATGCGCATACATCTGCTTCAGGGGCATGCCGACAAATAGCTCATGGGTGGATGCTGAAAGGCACCGGGTGTCTTGGAAATACCACTTGTTCGTGTGGGTTTTGCCATCTTGCATAATGTTTCATGGTTTTTGGTGCCTGACCAGCACCAAAGCAAAGGGACAGGCTTTGCCTTTCTATTTCTCCTCTAAGACCCTGCCCTTTCTTCCCACCTCCCTGCGCTTTTTGCTCAGGTCAACGCACCGGCTACACAGGGCTTGGTTGTACGTCATTTGTGTGCATAAAGCCTAGCCTTGCCCTGCAGGCCTCTGATGGCCGGCACTTGAGAAGTGTGAAGTCTTTTGTTGCTCAGACATCTTCAGTCTAGCTGGGCTCAGGATTGGTTTGATCGTGCTGGCTGCCCTCTCGGACCCGTGCCTTTGCTGCGGCGTTGCTTTTTGTCTAACGCCGGAGCCTMTCTGTGCACCGCGGCTGCCGCTGCTTCTCATGCACCGGCTTTGCTTTCACAGTCGGTCCCTTCTCTCTGCTCCTCTGGCCTCCAAACCCCTCTCATCTCGCCCTGCCAAGCACTGCAGCCGGCCTTCTTTCATCTTCTCCTCTCTGCCTGTGGAAATGCCCTTTCAAAATCTGCTGTTGGGCTCGTCCAGATCACTCTTTGAGGAGTCCCTTCACAGCGGGGCATGTCGCTGCTGCATCTCGTGTGGCAGCAGGCGCCTCGCCGAGCCCCTCGCCGACCCGTGCCGTGCCGGCAGCGACCGCTGCTCTGCTGCCTGACCTCCGGGAAATTACTGCTCTCCCCTGTGCCTCTGTTTCTCTTTCTGGCTTTCATCTGTCTTTTTTGCTCAGGCTGGAGGCTGCTGTGTGTGACAAGCCTGACGGTACCGTGACAGCCTGGTCTCAGCTGGGAACACTGCCATAACACAGATAATGACGGCAGCGCTGTAAGCCATGTCCCCGCTACAAGCCGTGTCCCCGGTGTAAGCCGGGTCCCCGCTGTAAGCCGTGTCCCTGCTCAGCCCCTCGTCCGCACAAACTGCGGTCCAGCCTGCCTCTCACATCCACTGTTTGGAGAGAAATGAGCCCTCCCAGGCAGAAGGTTTGGTTTGTGTGGCCTCTCCTGCACCTTTGTGGGAGCAGTAAAGACTAAAACATGGCTGTGTTTATTCCAGCATCAGGCTGACTGCACTGGGGGTCTCAGCCCCATGTTGGAGATGAGGGGGTASGTTGTGGCTACATCCACCCACGCCCCTGCCAGCAGCCTGGGAGCCACCAGGAGCAGAAGCTGGGTGTTGGGACAGCACTGGGATGGATGCTCCTGGGTGGGCTCCTGTTGCTCCAGGCTCCCTCCAGGTTCCCGGGGAGCTACCAAGCATCTGTGAGTCACCCCAACAGCTTGCAGGGGGCCAGCCTAAAGGAAAGGCATACCCCATAGGAGGGGAAAGTCCTGATGACAGAGGACCACCACAGTAGTTGTCTCATGAAGCTTGTAGCTCTCAGGAACAATGCTATATTCYTGAGGTCTCCTAGGACCAAACCCCTGCTCCAGCCATGCACTGAGATGCCACGCAGCTTTGTCAGTGGTTGAGTGTTCCCTCACCCCCCTGAGGGGCTCAGGGATGTCCCCCATCTGTGCTGTAAGCAGAACATGGGGAGAGGGGATGGAGACATGGAGTCTCTCTCCTCTTCCGCCAGCACCATGTGTCAGCCTGCCTCACTGGAAAGMGGTCTATTGATCAAGATCCATTGCCAATTATTTCCCGGAGAAAYAAGCAGTGATTGAAGCAAGGTTTGTGCCTCTGATACATACTTTCCTCCCTGGGGCAGTGCACTTACCTCCTGCTCCACCATCAGAACAAGAGTGAAGGGCATAAGCCAGCCCAAGGCTATCATTGCTTTCTAAAAGGCAGAGTGACAGAGACGGCCAATGATGGGCACCTACTGGAGGAGCTTAATCCTTGCTCATCCCATTTTGACAATAAAATTACACGTTTTGATAACGAAAGCTTCCACCTGGAGAGCTTGATGAAAAACGCTGGGAGGTGTTMGTTCTAGACAGGAATTTGCTCTACTATTCAGCTCCTCTGGAGCTTTCATAAGCAGGTTCCTTTGCTACCACAACAGAAAGAACACCTCTTTCATAATGAATTGCCTTCAACTACCATGAGCCAAGTTTAGGGTTTTTTTGTTTTTTAAATGTGGGAGCATAGAAAATTAAATCTCTGTCAGAGTTTTTTAAGCAATTATTTTAAGCACTGTGAATAAACAAGGAGTGCCTGACAAACACCTGTTATTTTTCCCATCGTGAGTTTGGCTGCTGCCGAACAGTCAGAAATGCTGCTCTTTATAGGATCAAGTGTGTTTATCTGGCAGAGAAGAATAGGGTTTGTTTTCACCRTGGAATAATGCACTGGCTGCTGTATGAAGTGCAGCACCGACTTTTATCGAATAGGAGACGTGTTCCCTGGCTTCCTCCTGCTTGCTGACGGATTGGCAAGACTCAGTTGCTTCCATCCCAGAACAGGCAGCTCAGACCTGGGCAGAAAGAACTGGGGCCATTTCAAGACCCACTTCTCAAAACTTCTGGGTTTGCTGGGACTATGGAGCTCAGCTGAGTACAAGAATTGGTTCAGATCTGGCTCTCACGCTTCTTCTGAAGAAACCAGGGGTGCCAAGTCTGAGCTTCTGAACTTCAGTAGGAGTAAGGTCTATCTCAAATTCCCAACAAGCCCTGAAAAGGGGAGGGCTGGCAACAGTTCTGGGAGGTTCTCRTGATCAACTGCTTCCTCCTTCCCCCTTTCCCCATCTCCCTCCCTGGATGCTGCAGCTGGCAGTACCATGGGGACAGGGTGAAGGGGATGCTGCTCATACAGTAGCATCCAGCRCACAGGCAGAAGAGTGTGGGGACCTGGGGCAGAGGAATTACAGAAGCAGTTGGCTGACTGAGCTGACCTGATTGAGCTGACGCTTCCTTCTTTTCCAGCCTTAACCTTTGCTGAAGGTTGTCGCCCCCTCTCACCCGTCCTCCATCTGGGTGGGGGGATGCTACAGAGCAGCTACGCGGGAGCCCCATGCGCAGGGCACGGCCTCAGGGAAGGGAAAGAAGAGGTCAGAGGTGGCTAGGACTCCATGGCAGATGGGACATGGTTTAGTGGGCATGGGTACTGGCTTGATGGTTGGACACGATGATCTTAGAGGTCTTTTCCAACCTTAATGATTCTATGATTCTATGATTCTATGACATGGCACAGGGGCTGACAGCAGTGGATTTGCAGCATGCACTTGGTATTGCAGGTCAGGCTTGAGGTGACCTGACCAGTGACTGTTCCACACAGACAGTCAAGATGCTTTGTCCTTGTTCCCTCAGGTAGCAACCAACCACCAGCATTATTTTCCAAGTGCATGTCTCAAGACAGCAAGGTTCTAACGAGATAAGACAACCATCACACTAGCCCCTAGCAGGGATGATTTTAGCCGGGACACTTGCAAAACTCRATTATAGCCAGCCAGCAAGTGCTCTGCCTCCTGGGTTTTGCTAGTTGTTGGTATGGGAGGAGGTTTTTTCCTAAATTTTCTTTCTTCTCAAGAGTTTCCTATAAACCAGGGCACATTTTGAAACTCAGTTAAAGCCCAGAAAGAGAGTGCAGGAGARGGGTGAAGGGGCACTGGGATTTTGACACGCCTGAGGGACGGGATGCCATCCAGAGGGACCTGGACAAGMTCGAGAAGTGGGCCCGTGTGAACRTCATGAGGTTCAACAAGGTCAAGTGCAGGGTCCTGAACCTGGGTTGGGGCAACYGCCAGTATCAATACAGGCTGGGGAATGAAGGGATTGAGAGCAGCCCTGCTGAGAAGGACTCGGGGGTACTGGTGGATGAAAAGCTGAGCATGAGCTGACGATGTGTGCTTGCAGCCCAGAAGGCCAACCATACCCTGGGCTGCATCCAAAGCAGCRTGGCCAGCAGGTCGAGGGAGGGGATTCTGCCCCTCTGCTCTGCTCTGGTGAGACCCYCCCTGCAGTGCTGCATCCAGCTCTGGGATCCTCAGCACAAGACAGACATGGACCTGTTGGAGCAGGTCCAGAGGAGGGCCACRAAGATGATCAGAAGGATGGAACACCTCTGCTATGAAGAAAGGCTGAGAGTGTTGGGGTTATTCAGCCTGGAGAAGAGCAGGCTTCGGGAAGACCTTATTGCAGCCTTTCAGTACTTAAAGGGGGCTTAAGAAAGATGCGGACAACCTGTTTAGCAGGGTCTGTTGCRATAGGACAAGGGGGAATGGTTTTAAACTAAAAGAGGGTAGATTTAGACTAGCTATAAGGAAGAAATTTTTCACAATGAGGGTGGTGAAACACTGGAACAGGTTGCCCAGAGAGGTGGTAGATGCCCCATCCCTGGAAACATTCCAGGTCAGGTTGGACRGGGCTCTGAGCAACCTGATCTAGTTGAAGATGTCTGTGCTTATTGCAGGGAGGGTTGGACTAGATGACCTTTAAAGGTCCCTTCCAACCCAAACTTTTCTATGATTCTATGATTCTAACTCACTCCTGTTGGTACTTGTGTTTTTGAGCAGTTCAGATATCCACATGGCTGGTTTTCCCCCTTCTCCTACTGCTCTCTGACTGGTTCTGCGCTGGAGCTTTGCTCTGCCAGTCAAGGTGCCCTGAGCAGGACATGGTGCGGGGACAGGAGGGGAGGAGGATGCCACACATGAGGCAGAACAGAGGTTTGCATACCAGACTTGCTGGCTTAGCAAAGCACTGCAAGTCAAGCAAAGGTGCCTGGGATMTGAAGAACTTTGAGGTAAGCAAAGAAACTGCACCAGTTTTACTCCTGCTGCTGYTCTTTAAAAGTCTCCAGCTGTGAGCACGTAGGCAGCCCGTCTGCATTGCTCATTCTGAGCTCCTGCGTGGTGAATGGGGACAGCAAGAACCTTTGCCAACTGTTGGCTAGTGGCAGAAAGGATGTTTTTAATGGTTAAGGCGTAAGACAGGTAGCAGAGACCAGACTTCCATCCTRGGCGTTGTTACCAGTAAACTGTGTGTGAACAAATCCCTCAGGCCAAAATTTTCATTGCCCTGCCCTTCTGAAAATCAGGCCACGAGTTGCGTAAATATGGGTGTAGGTACCTAGCAGTAGGCAGCCAGGTTGGAACATTTTGGCTTTAATCCCTGTGCCTGAGTTACTTCATTTATAAAATGGGGATAATTCTCTGCTACCTCGAGGGATGCTCTGAAGCACAACTCTGTTGATGCTGGTAAAGCATGTCCCAGCTTGCTGGATAGCTATTATTCTATGCTTGACAGAATTGGATACTGCAGAGCTGAACAAGTGCTCTTGGTGTAGTTTTCTCTGTTGCCACTGGACAGCCTTTGAGTCACAGTTCTGCCCCCCGCCCCGCAGTGAGATAGAGCGGACTAAGTGCACTGTTGGCATTGCCACAGCTCCATGTTGCAGCTTTAAAAAACCCGAGTGTCCCAATAGCTCTGCCGCTGCCTGTCACTGCTCCCGGGTACTCTGACTGGCAATAGGACACATATCTTTCTCCCTGGAAAGGAAGATAAGACTTGCCAGGACATTGTGTAGGGTGACTTTGGAAGCTCCTCCTGTTAGGAACAAATTGTGTTTGTATCTTCTCAATTTTATGCAGTTTGTTTTCTTGTGGCATGAACCCAACATCTCTGCTGTGGGGCCAGCTGCATGTAGAAGCCAATTAAAAGAATAAATTGATTAAGAGTAGCCCTGGATTTGGACACCCTTCTTCTGGGATAAAAGGGTCGCTTCCTCTACTTAGCATGAGCTGTTGATAACAAGAATCATTCCCATCAATTTYCCATATAGATAAATCCTTAATTCATCTCATGATTTCCACATCATTTTCATAGTCAGCAGCAAGACGCTCTTTCCAACAGAACTGTGCTCCATCTTCCCTTTCCCCAGCACCCTGTCTCAGATGCTCCTAGAAGAAACGTAGATGATGATACATCATTTTATGCTAAGAAACACATTTTTATATTTCAAAAACTCTAATGCAACAAGATTTTTATTTGCACAATGCTGGCAGAACAAATACCTCAAAATCTTGCACTTAGTCATTTCCCAATTTAAATTGTAAGACACAGACAATAAGACTTTTTAATTGAAAAGGAACTTGCTTTTTATCTGCTGTCCTGTTGGAAACTAAAGTGTAGAGGAAATCTTGAGAGAAGGATGTTATCCTGGGCTTCCCTCTTTGGCCTCATCCTCAGGGTGAGGTGATTTAAGTTTGGGTGCCTATCTCCAATTACAGCTGCTCTATCTTCTGAGTTTCAACCCTCACCATAATGACAAATGAACCTCCATGCCCACCTTTGCACCCAACTGGTTTCATATCAGGTAGTTTCACTGCCCACACATTGGTTAGATAAAAGAGGAGTCTTCGGCTCTTTTGCAATCCTCTTACCTCCTCAGAAACCTTCTGCAATCTGCATTGTCTTGAACAAAGGGTGAGCTAAAAGATGAGTGGGATACTTCATTATAACCTCTGGCTGTGCAATGAGTCACACCTGTGATTTTGAAATGCAAAATAATAAATTAAGAGGGCAGTAGTGAGATTGAGCTGACAACCTGATAATAAAAATACTGGGCAACTTGTCAACTTCAGCTGAGTAACCAAAGAACGACACTTTCTGCCAAGCACAGGCAAATGAAGGGCTCTCTTTGCTGCGCTGTTGTCATGTTGTGGCCAACAGCAATGTCTAGTGGTTCAATAAAATGTAAACACAGACTATATTTTCTAGAGCCAACTTCTCTTTTTGTCCTCATCGAGAAGGAAGGTTGGCACCTAGGAGTCTGAAGTAAGGAATAAGAGTTGGGACTCTTGGCTTTGTCTTATATTTGTGCCAGCACAAAAATCTTTATGACTCAGTTTGCCTAAATGTAGATGACTATAAATGGGGTTTAGAAAAGTTTAATTAYTGTTAGTCTGACTCTCAGAGGGAAGGCACTGATAAATATTCTTTAAATTTATTTATTTATCATCATATACAGTCATTTCACTGCAGCTGTCAAACTACCTGTCAAACTCTTTTCTTAATTTACTTCATTTGCTCAGTGGTACCAGACTGTGCGGTGTGGGGCAGGCTCGCTGGGCTGAGCCAACTCAGCGTACACAACGCCGCAAAGCCGTAATGCAACGTATTGCTAACAACTCAGGACGCAGCTCCATGAACTAACTTTRCAGAAGAAGGAACAGCAAAATGCCATCCTCCCACCATCATCTGGGTTCAACGGCAGTTTAACGCCCTTTACATGGTGATACCTTTTTCATAAAACAAAAAAGAAAAAAACAGAGTGAGAATTCGGGTAGGAAACAATGCCCTTCCCCGTGGAAAGAACAAAAAAAGGAAAAGACTTGTCACCAACATGTCTTCTCCTTTGCGTGATTATATGAATAGGTGTTTGCTACCAGGAAAGCCAGGCTCCTCTGTTGTTCTGGGCAAAGAGCTYGCTCTCTTTGTCTGTGAGGGGGAGGAATGCTCTCGGTGTTTCTTCGGAGAAAGGTGRGGCTGCAGCTGTGTAACTGAGATATTCACGTGGAGGTTTGGCATGACCCAAAATTGTCATCAGGACAAAAACATCTCCAAACAAAACAGAAAACTTCTCATTGGAGTAAAATCCCTACTGAAATCGTATACAGAAAGCTACTCTCAGTAACAAAGGTGGGAAAGCTCCTACCATGATCGCAAGATTTCTAGTCTTCAGAGTAAAAGATAAAGTTTAAAAAAAAACCTGCAGATTTTTTCTCTTTTCCTGTCATTCCAATAAATATGGTGTTGGGGAATGGACATTCTGGTATGAGGCAGAGCCACTGTGTTGCTTGTAACTGGGCAAAGTACAGGGTATTTTACTTCTTGGATGCTCTAAGCAGGAACTCTTGGCTTTTGAGCATTGCTGGTACAAAACAAAGCACTGGCGTTTTTGCCCATCACTACAATTGCACATTTAGTTTCATGCTGTGACATCATTTCCAGCCAATGGGACAGCAGKGATTAAACTGCCAAGGACATACCCATTTGGACCAGCTGTGAGCTGGAGGATGGTTCATGGGAGTGGATAAGTGATCCCCTTGCACATACAAGCACCTCTGACCCAATCAGCACTATTCCACTGGTCATTTTTCTGTCTTCAGTTTCAGAGTTTGTTAGTATCTGGCTTGCCGGGCACTGGACACTGCAATGACAGACACAGATCTAGATTACACCTAGGTGGCCAGTGGAGCATGCCATTTTTAGCAGGAAGTATATCTTTTTATATTGCAGCAAGATAATCAATGTATTACAGTAGATCAGCACTGTCTTGAGGGATTTGGGGCCATGGGGCAGGCTGTACCCCAGTGTCATTCACAACCTCATGTTCATATTACATCCTGCAATAGTACATGYTTGTGTCTATATTTTATAAAGACAGCTCTAGGTCAGGATGCCAAATTGTTCCTGAAGCAAGTGAATCTGGCACTCAGCAAGGAAAGAGCTCGGGCCATCTTCTTGGCCGTACAGTGGTGAAGGAAAAGTGAACAGGATAGATGGCAAGTGCTATATCAGATACCTGGCACTGCTAAGCCTTGACTCTGCTCTGTCATTTTATCCAGTGAAAACCTTAAGAGTAGTTCTGAACCCTGCCTGGATGATCACCCCCACTTCCCCAAGCACATACACAGATTTAATCCAGTGGGACCTAGAAAAGCCTATCATCAGACACATGTCCATAGTGAACAACCCCTCAGAAGGTGTCATGGCTAGTATTGCAACCTGTTATCTTTAACTCCTCAAATTGAATGACCACATACTTATTTACAACCAGGGGCATCCATCAGCATGACCAGAGAGAGACCTGAATTCGCACTCTTACCTATGCAGTGAAGCATCTCTGTTTCTCCACTGCTGCTGCCTGCCAGGGAACGCATAGATAAAGCAAGATGCTACCTTCTGTCACCAAGGACAATGTGCGCTTATTAGTCAATAGCTGTTGGAAAGCCCTGGAGGCTGGACATGCTTCTCATTTCAGCAACCTGGAGTGAACATGGAAAGCACCTGGCTACTGTGGCAACAAGGGCTGTAAACAAATAGAGATTTGACTGGAAGTTGCTGCYGCAACCCTGCACATACCACAGGAGTTTAAATGAGATACAAAGCAAGGCACCTCCTATTACTAAGGAAAACTCAAGCCACCATTTGTCCCTGCACGGTTCTGTTTCCAGCACCAACACACTCAGTCAAGAGACAGCTTGGGATGGAGGATTCACTGGGCCTGATGCAATGTTCTCACCCTGGGATCAGATTAGTCCTAACCCAGGATCTTATGCAAATCCACGGCTGAAGGAAGCTAGAGAATGAAATAAGTGAAAATCCCCATGATCGGGGTTGCTGATAAAAGCAACCGCCTCCAGCCGGTGAGCAGCACCGCCCACGGCCTGGCTTCTGGCATGCCAGGCTGGGCAGAGGCTCAGGTGGCTAATGACAGTCCAGCACGGTGAGTGTGCCCATCGGGTAAGAGCATAACAGGATGTTGTCCCGTCCCATGCACAGAACAGCTCCATCTGAGCAAGCAGGAGGCCATGCCAARAACGTGGACAGATGCAAACCTCTATTGCACACCATACGCGGGGAGTCCTGGGGCAGCCGTACTAATCTCTCAGCTGTAATGGCTGTGAGGAGTGGCTGAGTGTAGGCACCATGCAACCCTCCATTTTCCTGGGCTTGCTAGATATCGTCTGTTCAGTGCATTATACATCTGCTTTCCAGTGTGGACAAGATTTGGGAGTTAAAAGGGTCTCCAGGGTGCCCGTGTCTCCTAYCTGCTTACAGACAGTGCTCACAGGGTGTTTGTTGTGGCGTCCCTTTAGTGAGAAGGGATCTACTCTAGTTATCCTAATTATTAGGAATGAAACCAGGTCCCACAATTTGTTTCACACGGGCTAATAAAAGCCATCCAAATGGCAGCAGCTTCTCTCCCCTGCACTCAATGCAGAGGGTGCACATAGAAGAAGTAGAAAGCACTGCAATTTCAGAAACAACTTCTACTAAACATTGTGATCCCTGATAATTACTCTTCCTAACCTTCCCCGGTGCCTTACAGATGCTTGATGGCTGCTCAGCAAAGCCAACGGCAAGTCCTACCTACAAGACTCTTGTATCTGGTATCAACATGACTAAGACAGACCTGCAGGTTGTCACCATTCCCAAGAAACTTTCTCCCAAAGGGAGTCAAGACACAGGTTGCAACGGCAGGTATTTTGCCCAATTAATCAAGTGAACAGCGCTATGTTGCTGGTTGACATTTAGAGCCCAGCAGGGCAAGGCAGATTGGAGGAAGATGTTGCAACCTTGTTTAYGTTGGCAGTGGATGGGGTTGCGAAAAAGCCCTAAGAGAAAGTAACAAACAAAGGGTGTGTCTTGAAAGAGGCTGAGTTCAGAAACCTTTGCACAATGTGTAGGCAACACGTGCAAGAGCCAGGTGATTCAGAGCTGCCTTTCCTACGCTCTTGTGACCTAAATCCTCCAACAAAAGGAGGATTATAGCAAATACTATATGTGCAAATATGACAAGAGCCTCCTGGCCTCCGGACCTGGTGTTTCCAGGACGAGCTCTTCCTCCTGGCCCTGTTGTACAGAATTGCACACTTAGCTGCAGCATGGTACATTTTTAGGGTTGTGTTTCAAGCCTCAGGGACTGTCCAAGACCAGACTCGGGGGTAGTGGCCCAGTATTTTGATCTTTGTGTGGCTGGGTTCCTTCTAACATAAARCTGCTCTTTACATTGCCTCTTGTAAGCTCACCCTTGCATGAATATTTTAGATTCTTTCCATTTGTTTTTTGCCAAAATAGGAAACAGCTTTTGTTTGCTTGGGGGAGCAGAGGGTTAGTACTCCATGCTGAGTGTGATGCTTTAAGAAGTCTTCTTTCAGCTCCAGGCCTCTAGAAGAGTGCAGCAGGCAGAATTAGCAGTACCTGTTGCTTACAGGGAAAATGCACTTTGCAACTTCTTTTGGAGCTTCAGGAGCTTAAGTGCAGATGTTCCTCGGTCCTTCATTTGAACCCACAATACTACTTAATCTTCCATCTCCTGTGGGAGCTCCTCCATAGCACAGTGCTGTGTCACTTCACAGAAAAATTTTCTGAGCCCATGTTATTTCCTGGCAGGAGTGTTCATGAGATGACCATGAGTTTTTTAATCCCTTTGGGGACCTCTTGAGAGGTCGGTCACAGCTTTCTACCATTATGGACAGACTTTCTCCCCATCTTGCATGGCCAAGAGGAGATCACACAATGATGCTGAGTCAGCGCTAGAGAGAGGGTTGTGTCATGAGGCACTGATGAAGCCAGATGATGCAGTGATGTCATGAGGGTGTAATCTGCATATCCTGCTGCAATAAACGGATGAACGCCAAGCTGAGTTCCTCCATCATTTACTGCGTCCTTAGATCTTTTCCCCATCTTGTTTGTGATTCAACCTTTTGAGACACCTGGTATTTGTCCATTTTTCCTCACTWCGGAATCATGTTCTCATTTGCGCATTACTCCTTGCCTGAATTTCCACAATCAGTGTCTAGACAGAATCGTTGCTCTGCGACGAAGACAGGTGGAGAAGCACATTTTTACTCCTGAGGATCTCAGAAGCTTTTCTGAGAGGCAGAAAGTATGGTCTCTTCTTTGAACAACATACAGACTATCTAAAATCAGACCACGACATGGGCAGAGATAGGAACACAGTGTGTAGAAAATACAACATTCAGGTAGGGCGGCCAACGCAGCGCTCGACTGTGTCTTAGTCTCTGTAAATCAGCCAGATGTCTCGCAGGCAGAACAGCACAAATAAGGTCTCCAGAAAGCACTCAAATACAGTGAAAGAAGAAACTTTATGAATCAGCTCGGTGTGTATTGAGGTCAGCGAGCAGGAAGGCAGAAGGACATTAACATGAGAAGAGTCATTTATTAAAACACTGCAGCCCCAAGAAAGAAGAGTAGGAGTTGTTGATTACGGAGATCATGTGCAACAACTGCCAGACAGGGGACTTCCCTTCTTCTCTCCTGGAGTATGACCTCCACTCATACTTTAGCCGTTCTGTTTTGTATCTATGTGTTGTAGCTCCCAAACCCTCAGAGCTGAGTTCCTCTGCAATATTTTTATGTAATGCATTTATTTTAACAGCTTCCCTACATGGACTGTGTGCAGTTCTTTGGGGACAAGGCCATTTTTCAAAGTTAGTGCTGCAGAGACAATAAAAAAGAGTTAAAACAGATTAGAGTTTTGACTCTTACTATATATCAGGGAAATCTTACTGGAAACATCAGACAGATGCACAGTAAGAAGGCTAAGCATGCTGCTTCTGTGATATATTTGCCTGAAATTGCTAGAAGGCTCATCTAACTTTTCCCTGTTTGCACTTCAGAAACAGATTGCTTCACTTCTTGATCCAAAGTTTGAGTAGTTCATGCTTGAAAAACTGCAAACCAAGGGGCATTGGCCAATAATCATGTAACTGTGCTGTTTTTTCTTTTTTTCTTTTTAGTGTATTTTGACAGCACATAAATCATTGTAGCTTTCCAGATAGTTATAATGGTAGAGTCCTGCTCCCAAGATTTTAAGGCAAAGTCTTGCAATATGAGGGCTGAACGTCAGCTGAGCCATGGTAACTATCAGTGTCAGCTTAGCTGACAATAAAAGGAGGTTAAGCTAAATTGCATAGACTGCAAGCCTATGCACCGCAAAGTCACACTGGTTTTGTTTATTACCGGCTAAGAGGGAGCACATGGAGAGTTACCACAGCTCAGCTGATATATGGTAAGTTGTTAAGCTTGTAAGTCTTGAGTCCCTATTTCCTAATTTAGACCTGACACAGGAAATGGAAGACAATAATTAATGAGTGGAAGAGGAGATATGGCTTTACAATAGAGAGAGATGGTGAGATAACCTTATTACATATTTCATTGGATCTTTTACCAAACAGATGATAGACTCATTATAAAGGGTGCACAGAACAAAGGGAACATTGACATTTAAAGAGATTCTGCTCCGGAAAGCAGCCACAGAATTGGCATGATGCGTTTCCGTGACTTTTGTGTTTGGTTTTTCGGGTGAAGGAACAGTTTTGTGTCTATTAGACCTGCAAACTGTTGCAATGTGGGAGTTACACTGATTTTGAGACCAATGAGATTTCAGTCTTGAAGTAYGTTTCTGTTTCTTTCCCTGCTCTCTTTTTTTCCTTTTTTTTTCTCTTTTTTTTTCCATGAAGGCCAGGTAGCAGCAGCTTTTCCTCCATTGTTTTCTTTGTTTTGTTTTTCTCATTTGTTCACAGGGTAGGACTGTTTTTCCTGCTATATTGTTGCTACTTCAGAGCTGCCTACACACAAGCTTATCTCAGCTTAGTTCCACCAGTGTGAACTTTTGTATTTGATGCTCTTTATCATCTGTAGAATGTCTTATTCTCGTTCATTTAAAAAAACTTTTCTAACCAACCAGAGCTGGAAAAACAGCTCTACTAATACTTAAATAAGAGGGTCTGCACAGCCATGTGCCCTGATTTAGTTAAAACTTCTTAAAGCTGCACTCCTTTAAATTAATGTCATTTGATATGCACTCGATATGTTGGAAATATCATGCTGGGCTTGTACAATCTACGTCTTTGAGCTATACCCTCAGTGAGATATAGTAAAAGCCTTTGCTTTCAGTGAGGCTGGAAAATAAGAATTTAAATGCTTGTAAGCTCRAAGTATGTAAGTGCACTGGTGGAATCGAAGCAGCGACAATACTAGAATAAGTACACGAGGTGAGACGAAACCACATCTGGCTCAGCGTCACATCTCCAGATGTGTTTCCTTACTCCGTCTCTCTGGCAGAGCATCCTCGGCAGACTCCGTGGCTCCCTGGGTGTCTTTGGGAACAGTGGGTGCTGCCTGGGTGCATTTGGGATCACTTGGAACGTGATGCATTTTAAGCTAGCTTAAGTCGCACATAAAAACCTGTAGGTATCACCCAAACAAAAGGCTGCAGTGAGGCCATTTTGCTCTTTCTGAAATGACGTTTCTCAGAATTTGGGTTCAAAGGAAATTGCAACTTTCCGGTTTGATTCAGGAAAACATGAAATGTCAGATTTTTCTGTGGAACAGAGATTTCGGTGTTCATTCAGCTCAGCCAGCAGGTGAGGAGTAGCTTAACAGTAGCACACAGAGTTAGTGGCCGCCGCAGTAATCCCTTGAGCAAAGAGCACATGAGGCTGGAAAGCTCTGAAAGGGAAGTCAGAATGACCCTAACAGAAAACCTTTCCTAAAGGAAACCACATCTGTTCGAGCTGGCATGCAGGACTGTTCTCAGGAGGAGAGAGATGCAAAGTTCAAGGGAACTGCCTGTGAAGACACACCGTGACTACTGCGCTGGGCTTATATAATGAGCCTCGGCGCGAGGAAGCTCTTTGTTCTATTTACAAATCCCTGTATTACTGACAAGGAAACTTTGGTGGCTGCCTTCCAAAGAAAACAATGAAGAAAGAAAGAAAGGTGGGTTTTTCTTTGTCTTGCAGCTCCCATAAATCCCCTCCCATTCTGAAATGTGATTTTTTAATTTTTTTTTTCCCCACACGTAACCCCATCGCACATTTTACAAGTATAATTACAAAGCAATCAAACGTGGGAGCAGTAACGAAGAGTGCATCAAGGAACCCTGAGCCTATTTGTTTGAAAACTCCACAGGTGCTGCTTGCAGCTTTGAAACACCAAGGTTATTGTGTCTGAAGAACATTGTTTCAGCCATGAAAAGGTCAAATACCAGCAAACATTCTTGGATATTAAGTGAGATTTAAGTCAGACTTGTTCCTCAAAGACAACCTTCCACTAAAGAGGCTTATAAACCAGCTTCTCTGATACGAAACCCCCCAAACCATGAGAAAGCTCAGGGTGAGATTGGAACACCAAGGGAGAGGATAGAGCAGAGGTTGGAAAATCATGAATAATGCAGAGAAAAGGAATAGGGAATGATTAATCACTGTTTGCTATAGCACGAGAACACTGATTTTCATTTTTTAAAAAAATCACAATCATTTTTCTGTGCAGCAAYAGGATCTCATTAAAGAGACTTCACTAAGCCAATCTCTGGGACTCTGCCTCTACCACTCAGACACTTCTCTCTACTACTCAGTAAATATTTAGACTGAATGGTGTAGAGCTGTAATGTCCTCTGGGAMTTAACCCTTGGTACCTGTTACTAAACCCATTCTGTATATTTACTGGTGAACAATTTGACTGTAGACTAAAACCGAGCTGCAGTTCTTACGTTGTTCTTGCTATTCAATGAAAAACTTACTCTGTGAGATCTGCATCTTCATCTTTGRCTATTAACAAGTTTGCATTTAATTTCCCAGGTATTTTGGGGAAAAAGGCTTTCATCTGGCAAAAGCACAATACAAAGAACTACGAGGTAAGGATAGTCCTTCTGAGTCTTGTTCAAACTCCATTTCAGACATCAGGAGTCCTTTATCTCGGCTCTCTATCTAGGAAAATATTTACCCATTAAAATGATCTAATCACAGGAAGGGGCCAAGGCCCGATTTTTCTCGTTTGCCTGCCTGTCTCATCGTGGGGTGAGGCTTGATGCAGGGCGTGTACCAGTCCCAGATCCTTGTGCAGAGCTTGCAGTTGGTGTTCAACACCAACAGTGCCAACTGGTGCAATGCTCTGGGTGGCTGTGACAGAGTCCCAGTGCTTTCAAACGCTTCCTTGTGACATTCAGCTTCTCCGTCAGCACCTTGCTACCACGTGTGCAGAGTGGCCACCTCATCTAGGCATCTCCGGAGCAGCGCTGATGTGGCTAAAGCAAGGCCGAGTAGCTTGTTGTTCCTACCTGAAGGTAAAGAATGAGTGAAATGTCTTAATTGGAAGGCACTGGAACCAGTCTGTTTAGGACAAAGGCGGAGCAGGAGAGAGCCCAGATGAAGTCTTGGACATTCAAAGAGTTGAACTGGCTGGTTCTGCTGCGTTCCCACAAGCAAAGATGCAAGCTGATCTCTCTGATCGTAATGAGATAGGGTGGGAACAGTTGTATTCTTAGGTTGCTTGTTGCCTTAAACCCTCCTTCTCTGTAATGCTAAGTAAAACAAATACTTCAAGGATGTAGGTCATTATCGCTGGTCAGCTGTCCAAAGGAACAGAACGGAGGGTGGTAAACAGCTGACACATGGGTGTAGCCAGCTTTTGATTTAATAGTGGAGAAAAGTGGCATTTTTCAGCCTACGCTCAAGAAGGGTGAGATGCTGAACACATGAGGTGGGTGTCCAGAAGTTCTGCAAATGCTGGAACCGTGTGGTTGAAATGTAGACAGGATAATGCAAAATCCAACTGAAACCTTTTTTTTTTTCCCCTGCGATAGGTGTGGGCCTGAAAAATACAGGTGACGCCAAACTGTTAGCTTTCCTGCAGTTTTGAAGCCATTYGACCCTTTCTAAAAGCTCTGTGCAGAACAGGTATTTGTAAGCGTATCGCTTCATATTCACAAGCTCAGACCAGAGTGCCAGCCCTTGCTCAGACCGTTACTGCGCTCCTGCAGCTGCGGTGGCTGTGGTGGGTCTATAGCGTCAGACAAGTAATTGAAGTAGACGTATCCTGCAAGAGGGGAAAGGATACACATAGGTGGCTCTGCSATCTTATGCACTTGCCAAGGCACCAGTGAGATCCTAAGGTTTCTCCAGTGCAGCCATCTCGTACTGCGCACAATATCTGCGCACAAACTCAATGTTCTCAGGTTATTGTGCTGAAGTGGGGGGGAAGATGGTGCTCCCCGTGCACATTTACTCTCAAATTGTCTGCTAGATTAGAGGTGAGCAATTTGGAAAAAGATCTATGAGCAATCTGGTTTAGCTCTCTGCAGACATTCCACTCCAGCCGCAAGCAGCTCATGAGCAGCTCGAGCCCAGCTCCAGTGCCAGGGATCTGTCACCTCACTGGCAGCAGGGCTGGGCTGGCTCCTCAGCAATCCAAATTCCCGATGGTGTGAGGAAATGTGCATGCGGTGATGGCTGAGCCCAGGGCTGCTGGGGTGCCCTGCGCCGCCTCTGTGTCCCACCGGAGCAGACGGAGCAGCCCATGGGCAGACATGCTGATGGTCAAGGTCGAACACGATGGTTATAATAGGCCTATAAAAATTCTTGATTCAGTCTATACTTATGTGCTATAAGGTATACGGAGCTCTTAGGGTAACTAAGGAAAGTAGCGAGTCCATCACTTTATTATCTGAGTGTATTCTCCCAGAGGCTGGGAAGGGCTGTTGTCTCTTTTTATAGATGGTGCACTGAGGCACAAAGCTCCAGAGTCACTGGGGAGGAACATGTTGGATAAATGTTTCTCATTAGAAAATGTTTATTTGTCAGACATGATTCCTTTCATGTTGTGTGTGTGGGAGTGTATCCATTTCAGCAAGAAACGTTTTCTTGGAATCGGCATGGAATTTCTGGCCAAAATGGTCCTCCTTCATGGCATGGTCATTCCTGGGGTGGCTGGGAGACTGCAAGTCGGGTCTTGGAGCTGAGGCTGGCAAGACAGGGAATTAAAGCAGGCAGAATGGTGCCCTGATCCTCAGTTGGTTCTGGCACTGTGATTTGTTTTTCATTGCATGCCTTTTGTCCTTTATTACAAGAGAGAAAAGTCCTCCAAAAATGTTGAGAAGTCCTGTTTTTGTCACAGTAGAGATGGGAAAGCTTCCAGACTCTCCCAGATATTGGCAAATGGTGGAAGCTGTTTCCAGCTTAGCTCAATCTGCAACTTTCCCAAGGTCCCACATCTGCTCTGTTGCAGAGCAGGAGACTTAACCCCGATTTCCTACRAAGAAAATGATGGTACAGGCTGCCTAATCACGTAGCTGAGAATGGGCAAAGCTGGCAACCAAGAACTGGAGACCCAGCAGCCATGTCCTCTCTTTTTGACTTCATTGTCCTCTGTTTACAAGCTGGTCTGGCAAATTAGTCACATCCGTCTGTTCTCATCCCTTATACCACCTTAAACTCTCRCTTCTTGGAGGCTTTAAACTATTTAGGACCTTTGTAGGAGACGGCTAGGTATTTTGAAGCACTCTATGGAAGACAGCTCTGGAGCCAGAAAATCCAGAGCTTTGCTATTGCACAGGATTGTGCACGGGATTTGGGCAYGGGATTTGGGCCTACCTAGTCCTCCTGGAACGTCCACCTCAAGTTACTCGTCCTTGGCGTTAGCCAAACTGCACAGCTTTTGATTTCTTAAACTCTTCCCATCAATCCAGTAGTTCTTCCCTCGTCTGCCCAAAGCTCAGGGAAATTGAAATGTCCAGGGGCCACGTAGAGAGTTCAAGTTTTGTTCAGATGAAAACCATCAAGAGAAAGAGTGTACTACCTCTGAGCAGGGAGGCCAGAAGGTCACTGGCTTATTTTGCAGTCTTGTCAAACAACTCCTCTCTGATATGTTGTTCACCACAGCTCAGACTGTTTTTCATCCAGAATAGCTCTTCATATTTTAATTCTTGCTTATTTTTTCATTTTGTTTTTTTTTTTTTGTGAATTATTTCTCTTCTATTTCACCAGGGTGAACCTAATTTTCGCTTCTCCTCCCTTCCTACTATTTTGGATCTCTCTAGCTGTCTCTGTACTACACCCATCTTCCCTGATTGAAGGAGTTACATGCGAAACTCACAGTTGGCATTTCTAGCTTGCAGAGATTGTATTTATGTGGCTGTACACATTTTTACGTGCTGTAACTCTATTTACTTTAGAAGAAGAGCCCACAAGATTGATGAGTGAGGCAACATATTTAAAATATACATCTTGTAAATGTGTTAATGACTATATAGGCTATAGGTCCCTGTGGAAATAAGAAGAGGCATTCTTTTAATAAACAATGGAGCGCATCCAGTTTTTCTTCCTACTTAAGTTATTTCCAGCACATTCACTAAAATGCTACCAGATTCAATAATATTTGTCTCTTTCTTGGCTTCTTACATACATAGCGCTATTCCTTGACAACAAGTCCAAGATTTTTTGGAGCCAAAGCAGGAATGATGATGTGTTTTTGTTGTTGTGGTTCTTCTAACCAGCTGTCTCTACTCATCTTGCTGTCACTAGGAGAAGACATCTGCTTAGTACATTCAATATTTTTGCTTTGATTCTCAACAGGGAGGTCAGAGCCCATGCAAAAATGCCCCCCAAAATATTTGTAACTGTAAACATTTCTTTTAAGACTGGGGTACTCCTTTGTTTATTCAGTGTAGACTCCTTAAAGAATTTGACCAATTCCCTTCCTGTAAAAAAAGCACTTATGATTTCAATGCTAAAATCTGGACATGAGACATTCACCATTAGTGAGATATCGTGCAAGATACCAGATGGTGTGAAATACAAAGTCTAGTGACTTCTGCTTGAATTATATCACATCATTCTGATGAGATACCATAAACCTGTTTTTTCCCCACTAAGCTGAGACCCAGAGAGTGAGCATTCTTAATGAAATTGTCAAGTTCTTTACCAATTCTATTTGCTAATTTCATCAAATTTGATTAGAAAAATGGAGTGGTGCTAGTTMTGGCTTGCCTGTGGCCACAGAGGTGCAGGCAGTTCTTTCTTCTAGGCACTAGCAACCCTCCTTCCTCATTAACCAAAGATCCAGTCTAGCAAAACACTTCAATCCTTAAATCCACCCCTGTTCAACAGAATGCTTAAACCTAAGCTAAAATCTCTCTGGGCTGAAATTGGATTTAAGTATGTCCTTAAAATTAAGTATGCTACACTGGCACATTGCTCAACTGCACTTTTCAGCATTGGGATTTAGCAGTTGTACAAAGCTTTACCATTCCTTCCAAGTGTGGCATAGGCAGCTATGGCCGGACAGTGGATGGAGCAGAGCAGGGAGCAGAGCCTGACATGGGTGCAGGGAGRTTTACACTTTCCTGAGCTACCCAAAACTCACTGTGGCCAACAGTAAAATGATACAGAATTAGAACTAATCGCCAGGTAAAACGTAGTGTCTGGTGAACCATGTGCAACTCAAAGATGTGTACAGAGCTTCAGAGGGGTTTGATGATGGTCACTATGTCTGATATACTCATGGGAAGTTGGGGAGGTTGTTGGAAACTGTATTTCTCATCAGTGAAGATTKCCTCGGGGTTCTGGCCCAGACTCGATCACTGTCAGTGATCTGTGATTTACTAATGCCTGCCCAGTACGTGCCTTGCATTCCTGTCTGGATGCAAACATGGGGAATGACAAAGCTTGGCCCGCTGCTGTTCCTAGATTCCTTCCACCAGGCAGCAAGCACGCGTGTATCTCTAAATCAGGAACATGCACCCTGGCTGGAAATGAATTCAGGCTTGCAGGTTGAGTCTTTTCTCTCCTGTCTGCCTAGTATCCATGCTGGTGTTTCCTCATTCCTTCCCCAGTGCCACAGGAATGCTATTGCTGTGAGCTCAGATTTTGCATGTGCTTCCAAGAATACCCTTTGGAGACCAAAGGGTCAAGTGTGCCGCTGCAGCGTGTGTCAAGTGTGCCGCTGCAGCGTGTGTCTTGATGGAAACAGGCGTCCTCGTGGTGAGGTGGGTGAAAAGTGCTGCGGTTTGGGGCAGAGGAGTCTCCAGTTGATCTGAGGCTAATTGCTTCTGATCTTTGTCTGAAAATTAGGTGGCAACTCTCCCAAGAACATGTGCTTAGTGTGTTTTCCAGCCTCTCTGGCTTTTACCCATGGAAGGATTAGTTCACCAGGTGGGCGACTTTCCTGTTGTTCTGGAATTGTTGCTAGTGAGGGAATACATCAGATCTCCACAACTTCATCTGATTAAGAGTTGAATTGCAGCAAAAATGGCTTGGCTTAGAGATAAGGAAAGTTTTCCTAACTGTGAAGCTCTGGAATGGATCCTCTAGATATCCTTACGAGCAGGGTAGGTGAACCTCTGTCAGGTATGGTTTAGGCAATGCTGCTCCTGCTTTACAGCCCGAGGGATGAATTCCCGTGGCTTTCCAAGGGCTCTTCCCTTCCTTTTTACTTTTTGTGATTTTTACATCTGAAATCTCACCAAAAAGCAGAGACCCAAACTCTGAAAAGCAGACACAAGGAGGTGAACCGACTGGTCTAAAGTCGTACAACACAGGAAAAGTAGGAACAGAGGCCAGGTTTCCAGGCTTCTAGTCATGCATCTTAACCACTAAAAACTTCATTTCCTTGAATTAATATTGGCCCAGGCTAACTCTTGTATTACTGCCTCCTGAGTGGCCTATGCAATGTCAGGCATTTCAGTCTTTTGCTGTTTAATTCATTTTGCTGCTATGGTGCAGGGTGCGGTAGATATTACTGAAGGAATGATTGCACGTTGCCAGTATTTTTGATTCTTTCCAGGCAAAGAGCAGGTTTTCACAGCCAGGCTCAACACCTTGAATTTTCTACTTTCATTTCCAAAGTGTATGATATTGGTCATGATAGGAAACTCAAAAAAAATAGAAAATTCACGCTGTGCTTGACAAGGCAGTGACCATTCTGGGCAGCGCATTACAAGGGCAATGGGCTATGAATCAAACTTCTGCTGCTGTGCTGCAGAGGATTAGTCACAGTTCATCTACCTGCAAAATGGAGGTGGTAGTAGTAGTTACTATCTCACATTCTGGAGGCTCAAAGCTTAAAACTTTTGGGATCATTCAAAGGTGGCTGCTATGAATGTGCAAAGTATTCTCTCTTCTGTTAACATGACTGGAAAATTGCACAAGCTTGATGGATAAAGAAGCAATAATTGTTGGATACAGGACAAGGAAAATATTTGACCACTGGTTTTCTCTGAAATACTAAATGGAGAACACTTGTCTCTCATCTTGGGCCAAACAGTTTCTTTTAGTTTTCAGATGCTTCCCCTAGATACCAGTTGACACAACACAAGGGTTGTTGCAGATTTGCGAGAAAGATCGAACAGAGAAGAAAAAAACCAGACAACGATCCCCCTGTAAATCTGCTTCTCCGGAGCATTACAAATCAGGACTCCATCGAGAGACCCACCACGCTGAGGTTGACAGACATCAGTGCCAGGAAGTCTCTCGTGATGACCACCTGACCCCTGCGACAGAAAATACCATCGTGAATTTTTCTTGGAGCGCGATGAGGAAGGAGCACGACCTTACAGCCCGGTGGTCAAAGCGCTCAGCTGGAAGGAGACACTTGAACTGTAGGTTCTCCAGGGAGRGAACTGCACCCAGGTTTACAGGGCCTTGGGCAAAGGCTTTGGCTGCTCAGCTTGTGCTGGTGCTACGGTCTCATCCACCGCTGCTTTAGAAAGCAGCCATGCCCATGTCTTTCACAACAGGCCACGTTCGCAGAGTGCTATCGGCACTCTAGGTACACCTATGGCATGGGGCCCTGGTGACTCATGCACTATTCTGCTTTGGTTTTGGATTTCAGCAGGGTTTAAACACAGGGTAGGCGGCTAGGACAAGGCTAGGGTATTTCTAGTCATAGTCATAATGCTTAGAAAACGTCTGTGGCTGTGACTGACAGTCTTATGCAGATTTAGCTGCAGTGCTTCTAAGATAGCATCTGGCTCTGGCAGCCCTCTCCATCCCTCGAGAGGAATTTAGCACCCCTGGTACAGGGGGCCAGTGCAGGACACCAAATCAACCACAGACGGGGGATTTGCACTGGGGACTGAGTTTGGGATATGTCATGCTTCCCCTGCAGTGGTGCTTGCCGAGGAAGGGGTGCCCATCGAGGTGGGGTGGTATCTCCTGGGGTCTCCGATCTGCCAGAGCGCTCAGGTCAATCTGGGAGTACGCTTGCTTGTGTTAGGCACTCTGGCAGCCAGGGAAGGGGGAGGGAGGCTGGATGACAACTCTGCGCTCCAGCTTCTAAAGTCTTTTAGGCACTTAATGTCCTTTTTTGGGTCCTTACGTGCAAACTTTCCCTCCTGGGGCCGTCAAGCGGTGACTGTGGACATTAAAGCTGGTAATGGGATAAGATTGTAAACGTYTTCTGACAGCGCACAGCAGAGCCCTTTATTGTCAAAATGAAATACATTTAAAGTGCTTAAAAACTCATCCAGAAATCTCTTTCCAAATGAGTAAGGCTTGGCAACTCTCCCTCCACAGCCTGAACGCAATGTAACCCTTCTGTCTTTCCCTTCTCTTTGGGACAAATGCAGACACCCAACAGCTACTTAAAGGTTAACATTATAAAAATAAGTACACTCAAAATCCGAATTATTTTAATTGCAGTCCTTATATATAGCCACAAAACAATAAAACAGAAAGCAATCAGAAAACAGTTTCCCTTCCCCCTCTCCTTAGTATGCTCGACAGGTTTTGTTTTGAATCTCCGAGCCGGCAGCTCCTTTGTAGCTCCGAGCATCTTCTACCTTCCCCCCACCTTTTTACGCGCCCCCGTTAGGGAAGAACAGAGAAAAAGTTGGTTGGAAAAGCACCAAAAAAATCATGCGGAGCCCTGGACAAAACTTCTCCGTGAGAAGTTGAATACTGCAAGCCATGGTCCGCATTTCTGGGCCTAACACCCCGTGTTACAGGGCAGGAGGGTGATGCTTGCAGGGTCGGGGCTGCCTCCAGCCCCGTCGTCCCCCCCCCTCCCTGAGGTACCGGTAGCTGCCGCCCCCCGCCGTGCGCGCAGCGCAGCCCCCTCCCGCCGTGCGGCCGCCCCGGCCCCGGCCCCGGCCCCAGCCCTTACATGGACAAATCTGCCTGCAGGGAAAGGCAGGAATTTGGGCCCTTGACGTCAGCCCCGGGCAGAGCGCAGCAGCCCGGCGGGGCGGGAGGCAGCGGCCGCCGCTTTCGCTTTTTGTTTCGGGGGCGTTCCGCCGAGCTCGGGGCTGCCGGCCCCCCCTTCCTCCGCCCGAGGGGAGGTAAGGGCCGAGGGGGGCGCGGAGGGGGCCTGAGGGAGGGATGCAGGAGGCGGGAGCGCGGCGGCCGGGGGGGGGATGCAGAGGGGCGCGGGAGGGGCTGGAAGGACCGGAGGGAGGGATGCGGGAGGGCGGAGCGCGGGAGGGGCTGGCCGGGG
>JASVER010000036.1:1593907-1655034 GCA_030449065.1 Oceanodroma leucorhoa
GCCCGGCCCGGCCCGGCCCGGCGCGGTGCGGTGCGAGCTCGGCCGCGGGGCGGGGGCAGCTCCCGGGTGTGGGGCGGGGGGGAAACTTCCCCGGTACTTCAGCGGCTGGGCTGCACGTCCCCCCCTCCGCGCCGGGCGGGGGCTGCCCGCGGGCCGGGGTCCCCCCCCTGGGCGGCCGGGGCTCGGCGGCGCGGTGCTGCCGGCCGCAGGTGCACCTGGCCCGGGCGGGGGCTGCAGCGCTGCCCCGCCGCCGCACCTTGCGCCGGCCGACCCCCCGGCCGGGGCTCGGTGGTAAATAACAAGTTGAGTAAAGCCCTGGCAGCTTTTTATACGCCAGGGGAGGCCCACCCTATCCCAGCAGGTAAGGACGTAAAAGTTTCCCACACCCTTACGTCACCCGGGGCTTTTTTTTTTTTTTTTTTAATATTTTTTTTTTTCCTCCCCCTTCTCTTGCCCTCCCCTTTTGAACAGGCAAATCTTATTCCTGCCATTGTTCAGGAGCACTCTCCACGCCCTGGGGCTGTGCTGAGGAGAAGGCCGTGCTCCGGAGTAGGAGGTGTTGATGGAGAAACTCATGCCGTAATTGCTCTGGCTACTGTACCTCGAGGTGCAGTTTGGCCCCGTTGGTGAAACAAATGAGCGTTGGATTCTCCTGCTTTGTTTTGATTATTTTTTTGTTTGTTTTTTCTATGCCTGTACGGGTTGGCTTTTTGGCCCCGTTGTTTGGTTTTTGGGTTGGGTTCCTGTTTGGTATCTTTCTCTCTCGCTAGGCGATTGATGCACAAAGTTTTAAGAGCTTGCGGGAACTGACAAGCTTGCTGACATGTGTTCCTACACATCCACAATACCTTGGCTCCTGTGCAGAAAGTGGTTTTGACCCATGTGAAATGCAAGATGTCACATGGAAGTCTTAAGTTTTTGGAAACACTCTAGATTTGAGAATTTCTTGGTTTCCTTGGACTCATTTACCTGTAGAGTTTGTACTTATACCTTCCAAGAATGATTTTTGGGGCAAGATCTGAGAGAGTGGGGAGTCCCTCGATGTCTGGGAGCTGGTGCTGGCTCACCAAGTAATTACAGATATGGGATATTGGGAAGGCTTGGAGCCAGCAAATGGGACACAGCATTTCATCTGTACATTACCAGCCATGTTCACGCTGGAAAATGTTGGTCGCTGTCCTGTGCGTAGCCCAGCTTGCTGTGCAGCAGCACAGTTTGGGGATCTGAGGGACTTTCTGATTATCCCCACCCTTGCTGCAGCAGGACTGGCCCAGGCAAGGCTAAATAATACTCCCGAATATGGGATTTCCCTCGGGAATTATTTCCATTTGAGGATAAAGATTTACTGTTGAAAACTTCTCTCTGATGGTTGGCCTACTATGTCTCTCCCTGCCCACCCCATGACCTTTCATCCTATCATGCCTAAATTTATTAGCTCTGTTATTCCCCTCTTTCAGTTGTTTAGCCTTTGTTGGAGGATTTTTCCCTGCAGGATGGGCTGTCAGCAGGTGACGGTGTGAGTGGTGACCATAGGGCCACCTGGCAGCGAGCTCCTGTCCTCAGTGTCTAATCCTACCTGCAGCTCCAGTGAGATGCTGGTGCTGCTAATGGGGCCTTCAGCCCTGCCGCCCTTTAATTGTTGAGTTTCATACATAGTTTTCTTTTAATTGTTTTCTTCAGGTTTTTTTTTTTTTTTCCACCTGAGTAGGTTTGTGTTGGCTGTTGTTGGGAAAAGCTACTAAGTTGGGGGAACCTGGTCCAGGATGGTGGYAGTGCGAAGTCCTCATCAGTTATGGTGCTGGAGGCTCTCCTGCCTTCAGATGTCTTCTGGTCCTTGTAGGCTCTTCTCCCAGCCCTGTGGTTGGAGGGCCTGTCTGGAGCACATGGGTTGCTGAAGGTCACCGTAGGCTTTTTGGGGGTCTCTTGGCTGGAGAGAGGTGCCTGGTAGTGGGTAGGTGGTGTGCAATGAATCTGTTGGATTGTGAAAATTTGCTCTTTGTGCTCAGAGAGGGCACCTGRGTGATTTTTAATGCCCTCTTCCCAAAAGTCAGCCCCAGAGTGTGTCCATTGTGTGGAGGTGGTGGGCATGTTGGCTGTGCACGTGTCCTGTGTTGCCAGCGGTCCTGCTGTCCAGAGGTTCCAGTCAGGGATATGTGGCCCTTATACGCTGCCTGCATAAGCTCCTGGGTGGAAATGGAGGACACGTCCAGGAAAATGAAGCTAAAACTGTGTTTCATTGAAGCTTCTGTAGGTACAGCCCCAAACTGCAATATGTCGCTATTACGCAGTCTCGACCGTGTATGGTGCCCAGGTCGGTGAGGGTTACAGCTTTTGTCGTTGTGTGGTTGTCTCCATCATGCAAGTCCCAATTGCCCGGTGTGGCTGGTACCAGCTGCCGCTCCATAAGCTGGCTGGGCAGAGAAGCTCCAATTCCTGTTTTACCGAGGTGAGATTTACACCTTTGGAGGACATTTGGAGATCAGCCCGGGTGTTGGGGCAGGGTACTGGTGAGCGTGCCCGTCTCTGTGCAGGCTCCAGCTCTGTGGGTCCTGTCCCCTTCTGTTAGTCACCGTTTGGACGAGCAGTCACCCAGCTTGAGGGGATAAGTGTTGAATAATATTGCCTGTGATGTGCTCTAGTGAAACCAGGGCAAGCTAGCAAAAACCTGCCTCTAGACTGGTGGGCCGGGGTGGATTTCAGATCCCCTATCCTGGCAATCACGGTTAGGGTACAGAAAATCCAAGATTCCTGTGGAGTTTAACTGTCTTGTCTCATGGAAACTTGCAGAGCACATCAGATCTCAAAGTTGCATTGCTCTGAATATCGTCTTCAGCTGTCCTGTGTTAGTGAGAGGTAATGGAATGGGCTCTGTCTTACCAGAATCAGGAACCAGTGCAGTGTAATTCAAGCTTTCAAATAATGAAAGTGCAGATTCAGATGTGTATCCCTTGCCAAAGCACTCGTTTCTCTAGGATGTTCAGGGATGAAGCTCCAGAGCTGGACTGGTGAGTTTTGCAAGGCACCTAATAGTGTCAGCTACAGTCTCAGTGGAGCTGGAGTGCTTTTAAATATATAATATGGATGTATTTTTAATTATAACTCCTAGTACGAATTACGGTGTGGGGGTTCATGGTCAGAGTGGAGACACCACTTGCTTAATTTCGAAGCCTGACTGTTGCCTTGTTTGTTAAAATCTCTGCTTGTGTTTGTCTGTATAATGCCTGACTATAAAACTTAAGTGACTCCTTTCTGATCAGCAAAGCCTGGTGTATTCAGTTTTGGAGAGGGATAGTAAAAATGGTGGGGAGCTGGAAAACCTGAGGGAGTTTGACCAGTAGTTTGGGATCGCTCCTATATGAAGGACACATGTTAGAAAGGTGTCACAGAAACAGTGAGTGCTGTGGAAAAGGGGTCTCTGTTCCTTTGTACCAATGCAAGCCACGGTGAAAGTGGCTGATTCAAAATGAACAAAATTACGTGCTTTCTCATGCAACTAAATGGTGGCATTTATCATGCAGAACGTTGCTGAGGACAAGAATTTAGCCAAGTCTGGAAAGGAGGTGGGGCAGTTGTATGAATGTCAGGTACATTCAGAGTTATACCAGCTAATGGTGATGGCTCTTCTATCGTAAACATCTAATTGGAAAGAAGAGACTGTTTCATGCAGGTTTCTCTGAAACATCTCTTGCTGCCTATAGATGGAGAAAAGCGGTAGCTTGGGAAGATGATAAATTATTTGCAAGAAGACAGTTTCCGTGTGTCTGTGGAAACATATACCCTCAGGGTGCCCGCAGTGGTTTCTCTATTTCTTTGTCCATCACGGTTGTGTGAACAATGCATCCTCGGTGGCATTTCGTTCCTTGTCAAGCATCTGAAAGCCTGACCCACACAGCTCTGCCTTTCTCCTAATAAACTCTTCCAGCCCTGACGTGGCTCTGGGCAGCACCTGTACCCTCTGCTCCGGCTGTCCCCGGACCACGCTGGGTTTCACCTCCGGCTGGTCATCCACGTTCTTCCCTGTGCAGCCTGTGGCAGCCCTGGTAATTTCTGCAGGTGGAGGGAAGTCCCAGTGGATGCATGGAGAGGTCTTAAAGATGTCATTGGGATGATGAAGAAATATGCATTTCCTTTAGGTACATCTGTGCTTTTTAGGTATGTTATTTTTTGAGAGAAGCCTTCAGGGAAGCAAGATGAATACCAAGTCTCTGTGACCCACCAGCAGTCTGGGATTCAGCATCTGTTTGCTATGTGCATGCGTGAGCGAAACAGCGATGCTCTTGCCTGCTTTTGGTCCTCCGCAGCCTGCTTTCTTATCCCGGTACCTTCATCATGTCCCTTTGCTCTTGCTCTCATAGCAGGATAATTCTGCTAAAAGCTAGAGAGCTTACTGGAATTGCAGTCACGCTTCAAAAGCGGGCAGGAGCGGAGGAGACGGAAACCATAGCTTATCTAAGGATGTGGGTTATCTGAGAGACGGATTCACAAGGAACAATACCTTTAAAGAGTGTGGGTTATACGCAGGAAAATACAGGACTTGAAATAACTTTATGAACAACGGTTTCAGAAGAGGGATTGGAGGGAAGGTGTTGTGATTGGCTTTCACATGTGCATTGGGGTGCTGGAGGACAGCAGTGGTAAAATCTGAATAGCTCTGTGTTTTCCTCTTTTTAATTTAGGGAGCTTTTTGTTTTGTAAAATAGAAACAAACAGAGAAAAGAAAACAACAAATCAAACCGAAAACCACAGACCAGAAAAACCCCACAAAGTTGAAAAGCTTTTTGAGAGCTTGTGCCTGCCCAAGAAGCGGGGGTTAGCGGGGTGCAGGGCTCGGCTCTTTCCGTTCCTCCTGCTTCGGGGCACGGCAGGGCAGGTAGGGCTTGCGATGTTTCCAATCCAGATGTGAAAGAAAAAAAAACCTGCTACCCACACTTAATCGTTGTGTTTAAGGTTACCGGTAGAGACACCTCGGTGGAGATTCTGCTTTCATCTCAAAGAGCTGGTTTCGATCACGTTCTGAGCAAATGCAAGAGCTGGCATGAAAATGATCATTTTTAAGTTGCTGTCAGCAAGTCTCCCTCATTTTAGACTGTCAGTATCTGTTGCTGAGATCTGTGGGTGACAGTGACACACATGTGAATCACTCAGAAGCACTCCCAAACTATCACGATATGCTCAGGAAAGGAAAACAAACTGGTAGAGTTGTGGGCTGCTGATAACCTTTTCTTAGAAAAAGATACAAGCTTTTGAGCATTACAGGCTGTTAGTGAGGATGTTTTCTGTTGCCTTTGATACCATAAGGAAACCTCATAATAGTGATTCCTCAGTAACCCCATAAATTGCTTCGTTTGGTTTGGGGGGGTTGGGGATGCTTGAGGGTCTTTGATTTATGCCAGTTTTGGTTCTGTGGGAAAGCCCCTGTCGGCCCTCTTTGGGGTTTCCAGATCTGGCTGGGAAGGATCCCATTTTGTGCCTAAGTGGGCTTGTGCAGCTCAGCATCCTCTAAGTAGGTGCCATTCAGCGCTTGGCTGCCTTCCTCCCCCTGCTACCGCTGCCCAGTGATGCTTCAAGGCAGGCAAACTTCCGCCAAGTCTTGGATGATTGTGCCGCCAGTGGAATAGTTGGTTGAGATTTAATATGGCCATTATCTTTAGGTAATAAAATATCAACTAACTTGCCATAACTATCTTGTTTAATGTCTATTAAAAGCCCCACATACTTCATTCACTGGGTGAAATTTAATAGAAGTTCATCTAAGCATTTATTGCTTATTTAATTTACAAATAAGTTGATCTCCACAGTTGGTAACAGGCACCGAGGATTTAATTAACATACAGTAAACTACCCTGTTAGCTCTGAATTTACACAGTCAGGTCTTGTTTATGCATCAATTTGTAACTCCCTCCCCTCCCCTTTTTTAGGCCAGTGGATCTCATTGTGGGGTGCTGCAGTCATCTCCTCTTCTCCCTCTGCTCATGCTCCTGCTCTCTCCTCCAGCTGGAGAGCCTCTGCCGGGGCTGTGCAGGGGGCTGTAAGGCTGCCGAGGAACCAGGACCCAGCTGCGTTGTGGTGGGACCGGCCTGGCCAGCTGGACGAAAGCAGGCGGGATGGAGGAGGCTGATAGATCATGCCACAGACCTTGAAGAAGGGGCTGTGGGTTGGGGTGCACTGCACGATGGGGTGAAAGCAGTCCAGCTCCAAGCCTGAGTTAAGCATAACAGAGTTTAAAATGTTGCCTCTAGGGCTTTTTCAGCAATGTGGCTGGCTGCATGAAACTCTGGTTGGTGAGGGTTGTTTGTTTTTTTTGAAGA
Source organism: Oceanodroma leucorhoa (assembly GCA_030449065.1). Taxonomy (NCBI): domain Eukaryota; kingdom Metazoa; phylum Chordata; class Aves; order Procellariiformes; genus Oceanodroma; species Oceanodroma leucorhoa. The sequence continues at coordinate 1,600,216 of JASVER010000036.1, forward strand.
GAAACTTGGGGTGCTTCACAGGTGACCTGCAGGCAGTCCTGCTGCAGTTGCTGTGTTCATTGTGCCCCAGCTGCCGTGGTTTATATCTCAGGAACGTGCATGTGCATCTTTGATGTGCTGTGTGCAAGTACCCTAAGGAGCTCTCTCTGTTTCAGCAGTTTATTACCTCACCTTAACAGACTTGAATTACTCCACTTAATGAGGCAAGCTTGAATAAAAGCAAGGAGTCTCCCAGACAGTGCACGGCACGAAGCAACTGGGTTGGGAGAGTGATTGGATTAGCAGCTGATAAGTGGTTGTAACTCCAGCTGCTGCATCTCCCCTGCCTCACTCATCCCGGGTGTCAGCGGTGTTCCTGCTTCAAGCTGAAGCAGGACCTGAAAGGAGGTCAGCTGGCTTGAATTTAACACACCTCATCACTTGAGGTAGAGACTTGATTTGCTTTTCATGGTTTTGGGCAAATCTTGAGAGATACCTCAAGCTATTACTGTGGCCAAGACAAGTCTTTAATCTGTATTTCCCAAGAGAAACAGATAGTGATTTCGGCAGCCACGGCGCAGTCCTGTAGCTAATTACAGGCAGTGAACTTGATTAAAAGAATGGTGTTAAAGTTGCAAAGTCCAAGTCCTCCAAAGCTATGAAATGCCAGAATGAAGGTGGTTGATGAAACCTTAATTTGGCCTCGCCCGCAAGTGGGTATTATGATATAGCCACTTAACTGCCAGAGCACCTACTCTTTGTGTCCAGAGTGGAAGGTGATACTTAATGAATTCTTTTCTTTGTGCAGTGTGTGGCCCCAAACCTTGTTTACTACATACTATTCAAACTCGGGACTGAATGCAGAATTATTAATTTCCTTTTGTGCTGTTCTGGAGTGCTCTTTGGTCTTTCACCGGAGTGCTTTGCAAGTTGGGGGGACTATTTTTGCAGTGCCTTCCTGAGGTGAAGGAAAATTATTTTTGTCATTTTACTGATGCGATACTGAGGCTTGTAGAGTAGTGAGGTTGGGAGTCTCATGTCATCCCTGACACTGAAATCCAGGAGAAAAGAAGCCAGTTGAACCGGGGCTGTCCTCTTTAGTTTGCAGTCATAACTGATAATCAAACAGAGAAATGGTTGAAAAGAATTGTTTGTAATTGCTAACTGAAGTTAGCATCCTTTCCACCTAACTCTGGAGATTTACTCTGAACTGCTTATTGCAGTTATGCCTATATTTACAGTCCATCTCCCCCATCTTTTCTGCTTTTACCTGCGTCTTATGCATTATCATCATCATCCTTGACTGGGGAGCAAGGCCTGTACTTATCTTGTGTGTGTATTGAAATGCCTTGCTTAGTATGGAAGCTGGTCTTTGCCTCTGGCATTTAGAAACCAGGGCAGTTTAATGCTGTTGAATCTGAAACGTGATGGTGGGGAGGTCCAGAACTGAACCGCAAAAATGGTTTAAGGTCCAGGTGGTATTTATGTATAAAAASATATTTCAAGGAGTAGAATATGGGTAATGGAGGGCTTCACATCATCAGCTGGACACTTCCTCAGTGGCTTGTTTTCCTGTGTACAGTAAGACTGCCATTTTTTTAGGGTAGTTTAAGCTTCCTTTAGAGCTGTGGTGGTTCTCTATCACTTCTGATCCTGCAGGTTATTTTTTGGGAGAATGAAAATTATGCCTTCCCTAGCACAGTTCCACTTCGGTGCTTTTTTTAGAGAATCCATTTCTTTCTTGGGTTCCTTGGGATGCACAGAGTCGAGCTTGGAAGCACAGCATTGCATCTTTGCCWTTTAAGGAGGGCTTGGTGAACCTTCCGCATAGTAAGGCTGAAATTCAAGTGTATGAGTAATCCAGCTGAACTCTCTGCAGCTACTTGTGTGCCTAAAGATAAGCAAGTTACACTGTCCTGTACCTGAATCCTAATTCGCTCCCAAGGCAGACAGATGGGGAAGAAACGATGGGCAAAAGGGTTAAAGTTACCTGGGGAGATGTCTGGCTGCTTTTTATCTGAAACGGTGCTGTAGCATGCAGAACRGCCATAGCCTCGCTGCAATGAAGACTCAGCCTCATATAGTGCAGGAGGTCATAGTGTGAGCAAAGCGGACAAGTTGCAAGCCTTTAACAATAGCATGAAGTGACAAATTGTGGGGCAGCAGCATATTTTGGAAGTTAGGAATAATGCCTTGGACCTCTGCGTTGTTGCGGGGATGGGTGCAGCATTCTTGGCACCTAATGCTTCTTTGAGTGTCTCCCTCAGTATATGAGATTTGGGAATGAGGCCAGAGCAGCAGGTGAACTTAATATAAATGAGTGCATCTTTCTAAGGCACTCCACCCACCCAGGTTCTCGAAGTGTCTTGGTGAAAGGATGGCAGCTTACAGAGTGCCTGTGTGCCTCCTTCCATGGCTTGGCACGGCGTGTTTTGCTCTGCTGCATGGGGGAGCTGTGAACTCGGGGTGTGTGGAGGCTGGGGAAGTCGGTGGAGAAGTTTTTCAGGACCGCATCATAGAGCGGGAGGAGAAGGAGCTACGAGAGCAGAGCTTGTTGCCTTATTACCCACAAGGATCCCTGTAGGGTGGGGTCATTTGTGAGTTACTCTGCGTGAAGTTAGCTCCTGTCCCCTCATTGCATACACAACCTACGGGCAGTGTTTTGTGGTCACTGTTTTTACAGGTGGGTATCGTGTCTCTCTGAGGATGCAGGGCWGATGGGTTGGCATCACCTTGCCTTTGCACCACCTGGTGTATTGCCTTGCTGTGATGTACCCTGGGGTGAAAAAGAGAGGACTCATGCTCTGGTGTGTTACAATGATCATCTACGCTGGTAGTGCCCCACCTTGTCTGGGGTCAGGCCACTCACCGGGGTGTCATACCCATACCCGCACCACTCTGGTTCCCTGCCTGCTGGTGTTCTCTGGATGTCATAGCCCAAGCCTCTGGTCTGTATGCATTTGCACCTCTGGTCTGTATGCATTTGCATGCCTGAGGTGGTGTTTTAGGTCTTGGGTCATGCCACCATCTGCAAGAAGTCCTAGCAAAAGTGATCTGCTCCAGCTTTGTTGTGTTCAGGGTGGCTGTCTGCCTGTGTTGGCTGTTCCCCATCCCTTGAAGGTGAAGTGCAGTGAGCCACAAGCAACCTTATGGGTTTTTGCAACAGCTCTTGATAAATTTCTCATGTCTCAGATGATTTGATTCATACCTGATTAAGGGTGTGCCCAATTTCATGGGTGGAACTGGATGTACAAGGGTAGCTGTGTGTTATCAGAAAGTCCCACATGGRATCATCTGGATTAGTTCCAGCCGTCGTGGTAAATGCACCTGCTAGGATGGGAATATTTTCTGCGTGTTTTAGTTGTGCACATTCTACCTGACGTGTAATGGAAGTGATTCCAAATGCTCTTGATCTCCAGAACAAGAGAAGGCCTATCCATCTAATGAAAGACRTGAGTAATTCTGGGTATGGTGTTGGTATGCTCCTGGGCTTCTGTTCATCCTTCTCTTTGTTTTTGCTTCCATATCCTATGGACAACATTTTTTTTGTGTTGTCCATAGCTCTAAATTTGACCTGTAGCATCTTGGGCTGGGCCTGCCACTTGTTACGCTACCCAAAGGAGAGTAGTGAGTCTGCCAAACTGTGCGTGTTGAAGTCCTGTGAACCCGAGCAGAGAGCACAGGCCGCACCCGTGGAGCGACGTCTGGGTCTGAGGAGCTCCTGCCCTGGGAGATGAAGATAAAGCAGAGAATGGTGAGAGAAGAGCAGGGCGATTGACTTGGGGACATAGAGACTGATTATGAGGGAAGATGAAAAGGATGTAAAAAGTCTGTGTTAGCAGAATGTGACTGAGATGKAGACCTGATAAGTATTGAAATGTGTCTGAGGAGGAAAGGGGAGCAGTAGCTTCTGGCAGAGCAAAGCTGTATGTCTAGGACTTGCAACTGGGTGCAAAGCAATTCTGAGTCATGGGAATGTATGGCTTGTGTGGCCCTGCCATCGTAAGCCGTTGCCACCTATAATCCCTTTAACAAACATGCTCAGTTCCATCTGAAACCTACTCGGGCTCTTCCCCGTCCTTCCTGGGGAGTTCGTCTCTCTCATGACTGTTTATCACCGTGGTTTTTGAGCTGTGCAGGCTCGCTGTCTCATTCCTCAGCCCTTACTCACAGGAGGCCTGTGTGGGAGGGAGGGACACCCAAGAGAAATGTGAAACTTGATGCAAAGTCCCTTGCCACGAGGAATTTGGGTGGCTGATCTGCTGCAGCTTGGCCTCTGGGAGCCTGCCGGAGATCTGTGGGCTGAGAGCCTGTGATCTACAGCCCTGTTGGGGCTCCAGGGAGTGGGATGGAGGCCAGAGGGAAGGTGGGTTTCTCCTGGAAAGGGCAACCCATATGGCGTTTGGGGGCTCCTGGTAGAGCCGCACTAGCCCACCTTGTTAACAAAATTCAGCTGTGGAATTGGATGGGGTAGAGTGGAGGAGGGGAGCAGTATGACTCACTTAAATTAGCAGTGACCAAAAGTGGGCTGTAAGCTATAGGTCACACCTTGCGCCTCCATCCTAGCTTCACACAGTAAAATCTGGCAGGGGAGATACAGCCATATGATGTGGGTTTGGGTCTCGGTCCAGCATTCACATCCATAAATAGGTCAGCCCCTTCCTTACGATAGCATTTGTGTGCACTTTGCAAACATGAACCAACTAATCCCAACAGATGTTTGGCAGCCTCCTGAGCCCACAAGGAAGTTAAATATCATTGCACTGCTAGAGAGATGCCCAGGATTCAAATAACACCTGCTGGAAGAGCCCATCTAAGCTGGGGCGTGTTCGTGGCTGTGTGGGTTCAGCTTTGCAGAGCACCTGCTGCCGCTGCGTTGGGCTGGTCTGACCGCAGCGGCTTTCCCTGCCTTCAGCTATGCAAGGGCCAGGCTGTGCTTCCATTGAAATCAAAGACACAACTTCCTTTAGTTTTTGGGGGGGAATAGGATTTAGCTCTATGTTTGCACACTCGCACTTTATTAAAATCCAATGGAAAGGAGGGAGCTGTGGGTTTTGCTTGCTGCCTGCCTTTGTCCGCATGCTGACGTGCCCACCTCCTTGTCGGTGGTGTGTGAAGGCACGATGCTCCTGGCTGGCCTGAATCCTTTGCTTGCCTCCCTCTCTTTCTCCAAATGTAAACGTATAGTTGCAAGCGTCATGATGCCTCTGAGGTCAAGCAGGTTATATGGATATGCGTTGCTGAAGCAGCAGTTTATTCTGGAGTTGTCTCTGGACTCTGCGATTCATGTCCTGGCTGTTCCTGCTCCATCCCACCATGAAGTGCAGCCCCAGCCAGCTGCCAGAGGTAACACGCTGAGGACCAGGGAACTTCACTGCAATAACTTTGCCTGTACGGGGTATTCAGAGATCTCGGATAATGAATGTCTTACAGCCTTTTTTATCAGGAGAAGTTTGCTCAGTGTTGCATGGGCTAGAAGCTGCCTGACGCTTTGCTTTCCCCTTAAAAAAAAAAAAAAAAAAAAAAAAAAAGGCTATTTGGCTAACTTTCCAAAGAGAAAATGAAGCTGTAGCACATCACAGAGGAGTGAAGAGTAAGGAAAGCCTCTATATATCACTGTAGCCTCCAAGGTCCATATTCATCCTTTTAATGAAATTCAGCTGCACAAGGGGGAAAAAACAGGAATTGATCTCTTCATATGGATCATTAGTGCCCCAACAGCTGGTTTGCAAAGAGTAACTGGGAACAAAAATGAGCTCCTGCTGCATCTAACTTTTTTTTTCCTGGGTGTTTTGAAAGATGATTGGGATGCTTTAGACGCTTGGCTTTTTTGCTCAAGAAGGGCTGAGGATTGTACTTGTTTCTCCTGGCCTCTATTTTGTGCTCTGGCTTGATGGCTGTCCTGATTTTTCAGGCAAAGTTATGCTTATAAGGCTGCTGAGTGGAGGGGGAGGCAGCAATAGGATAGTTCTGAATTACTAATAAATCAAGGACTTTTCTTAGGTGTTTCCTCACTCAGATCTTTATCGGTCTCCGTTAAACATGGATGACAGCTCCAGATACCAGGGTGTGCTTCTGTCTTCTCAGTTAAAGCTTCCTGAAGTCTCCCCAGGGCACAGACCCCGCCAGTGTTTGCCATTCAGCATCTCAAGGAGAAGCCCCGGGCGTCTTTTGCGACGACGGAGGCTGTGGACTGCTCCTCCTCTCCCTCATCTCTCTGAACCTGCTGCGGTTGCTCCACGTGCGCCAAGTGCGTGCATCTGACTCGCCCCGTGCTGCCGGCTGGTGCTGCCTGGCCTTTTTGTCTGCATTAGTTTAATTGAGTGAGGAGCTTGCAGGAGAAGCTATTCATTCCCCTGGTAACTGTGCTTGACAATCAGAAGTTATTCTGGGGGTGAAGGACGGGTACAGATTTGTTTTCCTTGGCTGCGGATCTGTAGCCCCTAATAGTTTCTCACTCATATGAACTGAGGTTGACTTGGTTTGCCGCTAATTAAAAGCCAAAAGGATATGCAGTCCTCTCCAAAATAATTACCATCTTCGGTGAATGGAAGAAAACTCTGCTTGCTTCCCATTTGTTTTCAAACCCCTCCGTTTTGCCGTGTTAACCCTTGCACTGGCCACGATGCATGGGAGGGCCCTGGCAGGGCCAGCAGCTCTGCCCTGGTGCACGGGGAGTTTGTGCTTGAATCCTTTCTCTGCTTTTGGACCAAAGGGTAAATATAGGAAAAGCATGGGGTTATTAAAAATTTTATGAAACATAGTGGTTGCATTTGGGGGGGGGGGAGGATGTATTTTCTCAGTGGGAAGCCACTAAAGGCAACAGAGGCGAGTGTGTGCACCCTGCATCCAGGAACATGTTTTTATCTTGACTTTTTATGGGCTAAAACCCAACAACAATGAAAAAAAGGTTTTGCCTGTGTCTGTGCTCACTACCAGGAACCCTGAATGCAGCAGCTGGAGTTCCTAGATAGTTTGKTTTCTATCAGAAATTGGTTTCAGATACACGTCAGCTTTGATTCATGCATTGTTCTGGGCCTGGTGACGTAGTGGAAGGTGTCCTTTCTCCTCCCTGTTTGCTTGACCTCTGTGTTTGTCACGTTTCTGTCACATTGGGGCTGGGCCTGCAGCAGGAGGAGGGCAACGGGTCTCCTCCCTTCAGCTGGTCCTAAGTATCCACAGAAGTGTTCGTGCTCCTTCAGTGCAAATCAGAGGGGCTGTCTGAAGTCACCACTGGGTTGAGGACTGGAAGATGTCCAGTCCAAAGTGGTCAGGCTCCCTGGCAGCAGGGGCTAGAGACCCGTGGATGTTGTTTGCTCTGTGCATCCAAAAGCAGAAGCACATCTCTAGTCTTGCTACTTATCCCCACCATGACCTGATGGTGGGGTTTTGGCCTCTGAGCACCAGCTGGTGTGGGAGGATTAGCCGTCTGGGCAGCAGTCACTGGCTGAACGTACCTCCTCTCAAAGCAGTGGTACAGGGATGGGCAGAAGTCTCCTAGGACCAGGTTCAGAGGCTGGGGTAGGATCAGCTCCATCCATAATGCTCCTTATGGGGATATGCCTAACCTGCTGTTGGGGGCTGGCGATTGCAGCTGTGCCTGCTCGCCTGCAGTCCCCTCCTTTGCTTTGCTACCCTAGGTGCGAAAGCGGGTCGTGTTCACTTTGCACAGGGAGTGACCCCAAAGTTGCTGTGCTCAGCTGCGGGGCTTGCAAGGAGCAGTAAAGGGGCTGTATTTTCTTAATCTGCCTGTTTCACTTCAGAGGAAGTATCTGGCTGTGCCCTTAGTAACAGTTTTTTTTTTAATCCAGATCGAGTCCCCTGTTTTAATTGACTAAGAAAAAAGAACTTGAAGAGGGTATGAACCCATGACCTTGAGATAAATAGTTTCTTATTGAGTCCCCGAGCCCCTAAGCTGCCCCCTCTTCTGAGAGTAGCATGGTTTAATGAAAGGTCAGAGGTTTTGTCGTCTTTGAGAGCTCAGGGAAAGAGGGTGACGCAAGCGAGCTCTCCTCAGTCCTCTGTGACTGCAGTCATTCTTGGCCTGTCAAGTTCCCATTGAGCTTGCTGTGCTTGTCCTCTGTTCCTGGATGATGGCTCTCGTGACCTTCTCTGGTCTCTGTGAATGCTGATAAAGGCCTGGTGATCGTCAGCTGTGTTTCTGGGGGTTGTAACTAGATATATGGTGGCTACGGGTGAATGGCTTATGCGAGGCTGCTGTGAGCCTCTGTGTGCAACGTGCAGATTTGCAGGCTTGATAGGACGTAGTCTTCACTTGCCAGCTCTTCCCATGCAGCCTCCCACGCGTGTCTCCTGTTTCTAGGCTGAAGGCCAAGTGTGGTATCTCACGCACCGCTGCGTGGTCAGTCTTGGAGAGTGCTCACTTGTGCATGGCCACTGCTGTCTGAGACATTGTGGTTGCTCACAGAGGTCCCCCCTCATTTTATTCTCTGTGTTTCCTTCTTGGGTGGTGACCAGGCATGTGGCTGTACCTCTTGTGACAGGTGCAGTATTAGTCTGTCTTCCTCTTTCCTCCTCTTCTTCCTTCTTCCTGACTGCAGTCATTAATGCTCCTTGAGCCTGGCTGATGGCTGGCATGGAGCTGGTCTTGCTTGCATGTTGGATGTCGGCTTCCTTGATGTTGTGCCAAGTCAGTCTTTGAAATTATCAGCTGGCGCGTCCTGGAGAGGTCTTTGTCTCCAAAAGCTTCTGCAGTTCCTTTCTGTTTTTCCCCATCACCAAGTAAAGAAATAAAACCACTTGGCTTGATAACATAAATGCTGGCTTCAGGGCTGGCGACAAAATTCCTGCTGACAAGCTCAGTATGGTAGGGTAGGTGAGGACAGGTATGATGGTGGTGTTATGCTGTTAGGTGCTCCTGTGAATCACACCAGCGAGGTGGAAGAAAGTTGAAGAGACCTTTCTTGGTTTCAAGTGTTTCATACCTTCTGTGTGATGTTGCACCCACACACTGTAGCTAATGTTTCAAACAAATAGGCATGTACTCTTCCAAAATACAGTGCTTAGGTGCAGCAGGCTGGAGGATATCATGTGGCAAACTCTTGGAAAGAACACAGAGAATTAGTAGCCAAGAAAACTTTGTGCTGAGAAACCATCAGGTACATGGAAAGAAGCGTGATCTCTCCCTGTGAGTACTGATGAGGGTCCAGTAAAGTTTCTGAGGATGTTTAATTGATAACTTTGCCATTCTGCAAACCAAAAGCCTCTTTTTTTCCACTGAGAAACAGGAATGCAGTCAAAGTGAACCACATCGTACAGGTCCAGGGGTGCAGTTTTATAGTCACTGTTGGTGCTAGGCAAAAAATAAAGGAAATGCAGTGCAAGTCCAGCGTATATACTTCTCCAGGTCAAGATAAAATGTCACACAGGGGCTAAAGACTTGCTATCCTTAATTTTTAAGGAGTGCAATACTTGCACTTACTGTGCTGAAAGAAGTTGTGTGATAAATCACAATCCCCTTTTACAGGCAATTAATTAAGCTTCTTTGGCGGGAGGATAATCCGCAGAATTCCCGTGGAAGTCTGCGTGGCTGTTCTCCTGCACAAGGTGATGGAGGGATGTCCAAGCTCTGCCACCTTCCCTTTGCTTGAGCCTGAGCCCCAGCTGGGAGGACGGGAGCACGTATAGGGCCGGGCGCTGGGCAAACGGCGTGATGGCGGCGTGCTTGTGTCCCCTACGCCCACCACTGTCCGCTGGGGGGGCGGGGAGAAGGTCCCTCCCTGACATGTAGGGGAAGTGCGTGAGCTGCGCRTTGTCCTGCAGACAGATTACCAGGTCGCTGTGCTGAGATAGATGGGCATTTGACAGCTATGCTGCGGGACAGGGTGTGCGCAGTCCTGCTGAGCCGGGGGATTAGGATCGCCTTTCCTTCTTTCCTTCCCATTGTCGTGCTGCTGTGTGTGCTGGAGACCCCCTCCGTCCCCTTATTTTGGTTATGAGTGCTGGGCTGAGGCTTGCACACCCCAGAGGTGGTGGCGATGATCTTCAGGTGTCCTTTGGGGGAGAAGAGGGGCCGTGGCTTTGTCTGTGGGGAAGGTCCGGTGGCTCAGCGGCACGAGGGGCAGCACAGAGCACCCTCCCCATCGTCCCTCCCCAGCCCGGGAGCGGGGGCTCTGTGGTAGCAGGCCAGTTTCCCCGTCACAGGGAGGAAAAGTGTAGAGCATGGCCTGAAACACTGCCTCTGCTATTTTTTTTTTTTTTTTTTTTTTTTTCCTCCTTTGATGATAAGGGCCAAATTCTATGAGGAGCCTGGCTTCCAGCTGAAGTTGGGGTAATTTAGGAACTAAACCAGCTTTTGAATGTATTTTCTGTATGTTTTGGTCTCCACCTATGATGTAAGTAATGGTACTTTCTTGTTCAGAAGGTGGATGCATCCACAGGCATCTCTGGTCCTCCTAGTTTTGAAATGTAGTAAAAGCAGTTACTAGGGCTTGTCGGAATTGCTCGAGATTTTTCATCTGTATTTGGTATGAATGGCTCCTTTCTCAAAATGGAGTTTTCTGCGGGAAGTGCAGCTTGCAACTCAGTTCTTGTTTTGTAAAGGAAAAAAAGTTTAGTTTTTATTTTTTTTTACTCTTCTATTTGTGATGGTAACATTTGTTGAAAACAAAAATGTTTTCATGAAAAGTAGTTAGTGAGGCCACTTCACTCTTTGCTGGCTGATTGCCGTGCTTCCACGTTTATCTGTGCCTCTCTGCCCCATCAGGGCTTTTTCTGGTTTTGAAGGAAAATGCTTCCTTAGCCTCTTGATCCAGCTGTTTGAAAAGAGGAACAGCTGCACCGAGAAACTCTTCTTTTTTTTTTTTTTTTTAATACAGGTGTTTGAGGCTCCTTGTTGCTCATCCCATCTGAAGGTATTTGTTCCAAGGGTAAAACTGGGGCAGTTTGCTATTGAGGTATAAAAATGAAAGAAGATAGCTAATGCTCGGTCATCCTTGGAGATGGGGGGAAGGAGGGGACAGATATTTCTAAACCAGAGGGATTTACTGGTCCTGGCTGATTGTGCTTTTTTAAACATCATGATGGATTATAACGCTTTCAAAAATACATAGCCTGACCAAATGGGCACAGAAGTGGGGAATCCAGCTGGCTGCCAGGTATTTGTTGCTATTTTCAAATGACCTGGCCAAAACTGGATAAAACAGAAGCCTTGAACACAAAGGCTGTCTGGTCATGTAGGCTCTAAATTTTAAAAGTTTCATTTACAAATGGTTTTAAGAAGAGCAGTAAGAGAGCCCGCCATGGTGCTAAGGGTTTTGTTGTGGTGGCACCTGAGCAAGCCTGGGAGAAGATGACCTTCGCCWTCAAATTTTGGCCATTTAAAACCAAAATGGTTAAAGGAACATTGTCCTTTATAATAAAACTTCATAATAAAACCCTTAGACTTGAACAAACGTGCACAAAAATGCCATCTGTGCCCTAGGAGATTTCAATCTAAAGGTGGGCTGGTGAAGACCCTGGGCTGGGAGTGGGAGAGCTGGGTGCCTTCCTGACCCTGTGCCTTGGGCCACAGCACTTCTCCTCTGCTCCCTTGTGCTCTTGGTCACTGTTGGTCTGTTTTTCTTGCCAAGCATCTTAAGACACAGGAGGCGTGTTAGGGCAGCGTTCTGCCGGTGCTGCCTGGTGAGGATGGCCATTCCTCGGGGGGGAAAAAATGACATTTTTTTGGTTTTGAATTGCAAAACGTTGTCCTTTATTTGAAACCCAGACTCTGTGGTGCTCTGTTACTGCATGAGAACTTGAAAGTGAAATCAATTGTCCTTCTTTGATCAAGAAGCATTTGAGTGAGAAAGTAAAACTGCGCTCCTCTTGCTTGAGGTCTCTCTGACCAGGCTTAGTGAAATGCAGACAGCAAACGGTGGGGGGAAAAGAAAAAAAAGAAAAAAATCAATGAGGCTGTTTTGAAAATCTTCCACTTCCAGTAGACGGAGGGAGTGTGAACAGCATGAGGCCGGTAGTCTGTGCTTGAAAATACAGGGTCCAATCCTGGTGTCAATTACAGACACGTAAATCACAGGCAGTGCTGCTGGCAGTGGCGGGAGCTGCTGAAAGGTCGCTCCAGCATGGGACCCGTAGGCTTTCTGGCATAGACGTGCTGATTCCTCTCGTCCCTTAGCCACCCATCTTTTCTAGCTGTCCTCATGCATTTAAAATAACACGGGTGCGACATGGCTAGTCCTGCTGATGGGTTGGTCCCCAACCATGCCCAGTGGCTCCGGCTGAGAGCCAGTGTGGTGGCTCCCGGCTGCTGGGGTGCTGTACGTAGGGCTGTCTCACAGCTTCCTTGGCTACTGCTTAAATATATCCTGCCCCAAATATTTTTTTCATTTGTTATAATACAGCAGTCTCCATCCGGTAAAGCTGGATGCCATCCCTCTGTTGCAAGCTGGATCTCATCCCTTCGGTGCTGCTGTGTCTCTGGAGCGGTGTCTCCTCCTTCTTCCCCCTACTCTCCTGCTCCTTTTTTTTCCCTCTTATTTTAGTTTCATTTTATGAACCCCAGGACAAACCTGAAAATCGAGTGTGACAGCAAAGATAAAAATGAGTCCCCTGGCCCCAAAGCCAGGTGTGCCTCTGCTGCAGGACCCCGGGGCTCCCGCCGGGCAATGCTTTAATGCCAGGCTCTGCGCCCTGCAGCGTGCAGGGGCTGCTGGCGAGTTTGCTCTTTTATGGGAGCTAATTTTCCCCACTGGAGCTGATGGTTCGTGCTGCGGCCAGCATCAGCCTTCCTCCAGCACGATGGCCAGACCAGGAGTTCGGAAGCGATAAGTCCCATTACGGCCAATTTTGACACATGGGGTTGCGGCAGATTTAAAAGCAGGTCCGTGCCGAGTATGATAAAGGAGGGGCGTGTGCTTCCTTGCAGATCGAAACTGGCCATTTGTATAGCTGCTGCTTTACACCAACACAGGATCTGGCCTCCCGAATGGCAGCAGCCGGGTGTATTAGCTGTTGCTGTTTGTATTGATGACTCTCTGAGCAGGTGCTGCTGCTGGCAGCAGAGCAGAGGAAACACGTCTTCGGCTTTTGTTACCTTGTGTGATCTTTTTATTAGATAACTTCAGCAGTGTACTTTTGAATCGAGCAGTTTAATTTTAATAAATGAAACCTGAGAAGCATAGAAGCAAACACTGAAAGCTGTTAGTCAGGGCCAGATCCTGCAGGCATCATTGTCCCAGGACAGCAAGATCAGTCCGTATCTCTGGGTGGCTGTGTTCAAGTGTAAAGTTACCCATGCATATAAGCTGAATTTTAAGTCAGGGTTGGACTCTGAATTGAGGTTTACATGTAAGGGGTCTGATTTTCTGATGTGTGAGGATGTGGAGACCTCAGACAGCCCCCTCGGCGCTGGCGGTGGCCAGCATGGCTGAGGGTCAGGGCTCCCGCAGTGGAGGAGATAACGTGAGATTTCTGAGTTTGGGGACTTGGGCTAGTAAATAACAAATATAGTGGCACAGCATGAGAAAGACGTAAAAATACATATGTCAGAATCGACAGGCTTTTAAGTGTTCTTCATTTAAAATGAAAAGGTCAGATTGAATGGGTTTGTCGTCTGGGGACCCATACGTGCACCTGCCAATCATATGGGGGGGACCCGTGTCAGTTCATGCTGATGGCTGACTCGCTGGGAGCTTGTCCGCGCTTAAAAATTGATGACTGGAACGGTTAAAATGACAATTTTCCTCGTGGCAGTCAGGCTGAGCCATCTGCTCCACAAAGGAATGAGAATGAAGGATCCGAGCGCAAGGCTGCTTTATCCCAGTTTAACTGGTGTTCATGCTTTGGCTTCTACAAGTATAGCCATACTGATTTTAAAAATAAAAAAAAAATAAAAAAACTAAGCTCTGAATATTGGTAAGACTTTCAAGTATAAAGGAGATTTAAAAATGAATGCAACTTTTGAGCAGTCAGAAAAACATATGCCGTTCAGCCAGGCTGTTACATGAGAAGTGTAATTAGCACTTGCTGAAATTATTTTCACAGGTAAGGTTTTCTTTTAAAGGGATTGGGGAGTCTGGTTACTTTAATTTCTAAGTGGCCACTGTAAAGTTATACTAGGGACACCTGTTTTTCTGAAAGTGCTGACTGCACTTCTCTGAAACTTGGATGTCTTGCAGAGGTTTTAAACTGTCCATTTCTGAAAAAATCTGAACAATATAAGAAAACTCAAACCATACCAGAAGATTGATATTTAAATTCAGGCATTGTAAACTACTGCTTTTAGATTTAAATCTGCAAACAGGAAACCTTGCTTTCCGTACTCTACTTGTGTGTTAAATTTATATTTTTTTTTTCCTTGAGAAATGTTGATTCTTACTGTCAATAATACAGTATAAGTATTATCAGACAGTGAGTGAACGGACTGTTCCTGATCATCATGTCTTCAAGGATTTTGGAGTTCGTGGATCTCGGCTTCTCACCTTATTTTCCTTTCAGCTTGGGATGGCTTTTTAAACTTCTAATCACTTTCTCAGCTTTTTATGAGCTGTACCTTAAATTTAACTAGTTGGAAGAAACAAATGAAGAAAACAATCTTTTGTGAAGGATCTTTTGGTAAATTTGTGTTCTAGTAGTTTGTTCAGAGGCTCTACTTAGTGCTTTAACTGTGATAGCCGATTCCTGCTGTTTGGGCATTTGCTTTAAATTACTTTTAAATGATAAATTGCCTATTGAAATGGTGCCTTAAAATAAACGATCTGTATTGTGCTAAGCATAAAAATGAAGATGCGGATGTGCACGTGTAGGTGTATACAGACTCCGAAGTGTTGGCTGCTGTAGCTGGTGATCTGGTGGCACAAGAGTTGTACTGAGTTATGCCAGATGGGAGCTTGACAGTGTAAAGCTGTGTTACTAAAGGGAAACTCCTGCTGTTAACTCTTGCAGGACTGTGACAGAAAGCTGGGATTTCTTGTTGCAAGAGGAAAATCAGAATTAGCTGTGCACAGACCACTGAGCATCTGTCGCGGTGGCTCTGAACTAGGAGGACCTCAGTTTTGTGGAGCTAAAAGCCTGCCTGTTGTTACTATTTCTGTTGTAAAAGCACCTGGATCTTCCCCGTAAAGGTGGTTGGGGGATATATGAAACCCAGAGGTGGCTCCTTAGGGACAGTCTTTGCATGTATTTCTCCGGGGACTTCAGTGGGGGAAAGACTTGTGCTGGAATTGATGGCAGTGATTTGGGTATGTCTGTACTGTGCACTCGTTTGTCTTTTCCTACCTGAGTGAAAGCGGGAATGAACGTGACTGCAAGGGGCGGACCCTTTTTTGGGACTTCTTGTTGTCTCTTAAGATCCGTCTCTCTTGCCTGCTTCCCCAGCAGAGCTGGCCTGGTTAAGGCATCGCTTTGCTAAGCCTCTGTGTAGTCCTCTCTGGTGCGAGGCTCTTGGGGGTGCTCATTGCTGAGGGATGGGTACAGGCAACTGAGAAGAGGGACTTTGTGGAGAAGAGCTCTGCTGATCTTGGGGTTTGGGGGCCTCGAGCCTCGAGAAATGCTCCCCAATGAAAAATGCTTGTTGAGATCATGTCTTGAAGATGTCTGATTTGGTGGTGGCATCATGGCTTGATGGCTTGTGATGCCGCAGATGTGCAGCTCTTCTGGCACCTTGGGTCTGTCTTCTACATCTGTATTCTGGGTATTTCTGCGCTCAAAGACCCAGACTGACTTTTGCAGCTTTCTGCTAAAGAAATGGGGTCACAAATAGAGTAGTTTGACAGGCTCAGGTGGGTATTGTTATGACCAGTCCTGCTTGGTTGTGGATGTGTGGCCGGGAGAGAGTGCGTGCCTGGGCATCAGTGGGTTGCTTCCCCTCTGGGACCATGCTGAGCCCCACTTGCTGCTGGGGAGGGTGGTTTCACAGCAGGCTTCAGCTGGGTGGCTTGGGGGGGGAACATGGTGTCCTGCTCACCTTGCTGCAGGAACCTCAGTCACGAGATGACGGGGACAGCTGGTGTGGAAAGTAAAGTCAGGCAGATGCGGTTCAACTAGCCAAGTCTGCTGAGTCCTACAACTGATCTTGTAAACATTTCTTGAGTTAAACCCGGTGAAAGAGCAGCGTGAGCCAAGATCTTTTTTAAACACAGGTTGGGTCCCAAGAAATACTGTCTTACCTGGAGCTCCCAGAGGTGCTGTTGTGGGTTGAATCAAAACGGTGTTGGAACTGGAGGGGAATGTTGTTGTCTTCTGCCTTTGCAGATAAGACTGAAGGGCATTTTGCCAGGAGCCTGTGGGAAGGACCTAAACTGTATATAACTCTACATCGTTTTAAAATGAAAAGTAAACATGCACAACCATAATATTTGCTTGTACTTGTCTCCTCCTTGATGGATGGAGAGAAATTGCTCTTTGGCTGAGTTCACCAGCAATAAAACCCTGCAGTTACTCATCTTCATCCCAAGCCTGCAGTGAGTGGGAGAGGCCATTGCGATCTCTTGTTGAATTTGTCCTTATCACACCTGAGGGGAATGCTGAGGGTCCTGGGGACTTCTATACCCTGCAGGGTGCCACTGCAGGGACTGTGGGACTGAGCCGGGAAGGTGCCTCCTGGGTCAGGGTGGACCTCATCATGATCTTGTGGTGTTGGCACAATGGAAATCTACCACCGAAGCGGTGAGAGCCTTGTCTCTCTCCTGGCTGCTGTAGCCTCAGGCATGGCGTGGGGGATAAGGGGTGCTGGCAGGGGCAGGAAGCGGTCCCACCGGGTGACAGGGAGGAGGGACCTGGGCTGTGAGCCACCAGCAGTCTTTTGCATTTTGCTGCATGTTGGTTGTAGACTTGTGGGCTCACATGCACCCTCATGAGCAGCACAGGTACACCAAACGCAACCCTGAACTGAGCGTTTCCATCATTACAGCAGCAAATAGCAGTAACTTTCTCTGCTGAGCGGTGATGACAAGGCAAGCCTGGGCTTGTCATGAGCAG
This sequence comes from Oceanodroma leucorhoa, assembly GCA_030449065.1. Lineage (NCBI taxonomy): Eukaryota > Metazoa > Chordata > Aves > Procellariiformes > Oceanodroma > Oceanodroma leucorhoa. The sequence goes on from JASVER010000036.1 coordinate 1,617,133, forward strand.
AGATAGGGCCATCAGGGTGACTAGGATGTGGCTGGGACGGGATGCCGGCCATGGGCTGGTGGAGGCAGGAAGGAGTGTGCGATTCAGATGCCGCCTATCTCCGTGGGATGCACCCAGCGGTGTGTCCTGGCAATGCCACGTGCAGGACAGTGGTTGCGTGGCCTGGCTGTCCCCTCTGCTCTACCTTCATTCTCTGTGGAGGGGAAAAACGGCACCAAGTCGGTCACTTCAAGAAGGGGTCATGTCTGCTTTGCAGCTACAGGAAAGACTGAGGCAGTTTCCGATGGGAATTGGGCAGAGGTCCTCAGAGAAAAGGCTGTGCTGAGGTGGAGGATGGAGTGAACTGGATGGCAGTGTAGCTTTGCTTGTGGTACTGGTAAACCCCATTAGCTTCAAACAGAATTAAATAATGCCTCCTAGCTCCCTTGCTGTGCCTGACGTAGAGACGAGCAATGAATTCACCCTGTTCTCTCATTTTTACGTCGTCTTTTACCCCCTGCCCTTCTCAGGGACATTAAGAGCAGTAAAGGAGCTGTGGCTTGAGGAGGTGCAAGGTGCTGACCAAGCTGTGTCAGCTGACAGCCAGTGCTGGTCATTGGCCCGGTTCGGGGTGGTGATGCTTGCTTTTGGGGGGGTGCCGAAAGGAGTCCAGGAGTATGGAGGCTTCTGCCTAAGAAAGCTGGGGAGGAAAATGCAGCATTTCCCAGAAGTTGTGTGGGTTAAACTGCAAGTTTTGGAGACGAGCCGTTGGGAGGCCCATCCAGCATGCATCACATGGGTATCTCTCTCTCTTCACAGGGCTGGGAAAGAAACCCGAAGTCGTGACTCCGGCGGAGCCCTGCGTGTTTCCAAAAGCCCCACTCTGAGTGCGTCCCACCAGCAAGGCTGTGCAGCGTGAGAACCGGTATGTAAACACGTTTCACAGCCGTGAGGGGCAACTTCTGAGAAGGATTTGTGGCTTTTCTGACAGTAGCACCTTGCTCATGCCTCTCTGCAAGTCCTCTCCTAATGGAGTGTGGAGTGGGGGGTGGGATCACTGGAAAATACAAGACAAACCGGTGGTTCCCTGGTGGTGCTTGCACCCAGAGGCTTTGATGGGGAAGGGCTCGGCAGCAGAGAGAAACTGTGGGTGTTCAGAAGTCATCCTGGACTGAGGTTTTAGCCGCGCTCTGTCGAGCGGTGTGTTGTGTGACAGCACGCATGGGTAGGTGATGTGGGGGGTAATGACAAATGCACGCACAAGAAATGCACGTACGTACATTATATATATATATATATACATGCTGTACAAATCTAGGCACATGGAAACAAGGATGCGCAATGCATATATAGTATATACTATACGGTAGCATATGAGAGCTTGGGGGTGTATATACCAAATGTCTGTATATACTATATATGACGATAAAAGAATGCATATGCATTCATGTTCTCTTTTTTTTTTTCTTTTTCTGTCTCTTCTGTCTTTCTGTGGAGCTGTTGCAAAACTACCAGATTCAACCTCCTGGGGAGCCTTTCTGGCCAAGGTTTCACAAGCCAGCACCTGCTTTGCGTGCCTCACTTCTTTCTATATTTATTCCTCTGCACCCGGTTTTTGCCTTTGCCTGCAAAGTGGAACTGTCACAAACATTTGTGCTAACTTTTGGCTGCACAGGACTTCAGCTTGCAAGTCCCAAGTCTGCTTTTGTGCACGTTGGGGCAGGAGGCGTATGCATGCGTAGTTGTGCATGTGTATGTATGAGCATCCCCGGTCCTTGCTGTCTGCGTTACGTGGTCTGTGTTCCTGTGATGCTGCAGCAGTCCCTGTGTTCTGTATGCCGTGCAAGTTGTGCTCTCTGCCCCTTCAAGACATTTCTATCAATCAAATATTCTCAGTCGTCCTGCTTATGTAATGTCATTTAAATGAAATTAGCCACGCCTGACCTGGTGGCTGGTTGATAATGATCAGTACTGCTACGCAGGAGGCTTGGGTCGGATTTTATTCCCAGGCCCCCAAGCTTTTACTTTCCAGGGTTAGGACTGTGGCAAGGAGAGGGACCTGTGGTGCCATGTAGCAGGGAGCTGCTGGTTAGGCTGTGGTTGGACATGGATGTGTCTATCCCTCTGGTTCTCTCCTCTGTGTCATTTGGGGTGGAAGGTGCTCTAAAGCAGAGATACTGAATGCCAGCTGATGCTTAGGTACCACTGTTTAAAGTGAGCACAGTAGCAAAGGAGAGGGTGTAATGCCATTTCAGCTGGGTAACTGAGGGGGGATCCTAATGCTGTCCTGGGGAATGTGAATCTGGGGAAATAGCTGCATGGTGGATCTCCAGTCAGCAAATGCTGCTCGGAGGAGAGACACGCTCATTCCCGGTCCGATGGGTACGACTTGTGCTTATTGAAGAGCAGCGCTGGGCTGCCTGCCAGGAGCCGGGAACCGGCTTGTCCTTGTGTGCTCAGGCCCCTGAGCTCCCAGCCCCTCTAACAGCTATATTCGTTTCTGGCACAGGAGTCCCTCTAAGGTCACAAAGCCATTAGTCCCAGGTTTCAACCCCAGGAGCCGTAAAACGTACCCTGCCTGACCCCTGTGCAAAGGCAGAGGCAGCATGAGCAGCCCGCGTTCCCCTGGGTTTCTTTTCCCTGTCCCCAGCGCGTGTGCCACTGCAGCCTGCATTCCTGTCTGGTTCGGTAAGCCCTTTGCCTCTCGAGCTGACACAGCTAATATTTCCCCCGCTGGTAGGGCAGGCGAGGTAGTGGCATTTAACCGTTAAGGAGAACCTCGATCTGTTCATGCTGCGGGAGCCCAGAGCAGTAAGGGCTGGTGCACACCTGGGACAGGGGTTTCTGCTATTCCAGGTGCTGCTCCTCCACGTGTTTGTTCCCTTCCTTGACTTATATTATTCCCTACTTCATCCCGCTGTTTGTCCTTGCACAAAGCAACGCCTTGGGAATTGTTTTCTGCAAGGAGCTGGAAAACTGCGTCAGAGTTTGTAAAACCTGCACCTACCTGACCCTTCTTAGCCTGGTTTTGGAGCATCTTCTAGCACTGTGACTACAGTGCTCAGAATATCTCCATTTCTGACCATGGAAAATGCTCTAGCATCGTAATTACAGTGCTTAGAATATATCCATTTCTGACCATGGAAAATGCTCTTTGTGACCTGGCTGCTGCCTGAGGCACATGGCTCTGGGGGAGGTTTTGGTGGGTTTTTATAAAAATAATTGATCAGCTGCCCACTGAGAGCTAGTCCCAGCCGGCACTGCATTGACGTTGCCTTTGTGTACCATTTAGTGCCACTTCTACTGTTGACTCTTGAAAGCTGCCTTTATAACTACCAGTGTTATGGACGCGTGCTGGTGCTGCCTTGCAAGGTTTCTTTTTTGCAGTGGTAGTGATGGATCACTAAGTTAAATGTGGTTCTTATTCAAAAAGGCAGAAAGTTTTGTTTTCTTCTAAAGCAGAGGTTTACGTGTTTTCTGTCACCTGTGCTCGTGCTGTCACAGGCCCCTGACCTCTGCCTAGTTACTGGTGGTAATTGTACAGCCTCTGTCACTGCAGGATTTCAGATCCTCCTGAAGCCTGTGCTCCAGTACCAGTGAAAGCCAGATGTACTATAATGTCGCTTTTTTACAGTTTGTTTTGGCTATACATGGGCAGAGTCAGCTCTGGAATTCCTTCCCTATAAATTCAATAGCATCTTGTGGGTGGTGCTGGGGAATCACTCTGGTCTGGCTGGATCGCCTCAGCAGCCTGTTCCCCTTGAAAACGTCCTGATTTGCACATTCCTGAGAGGCTGCCTGCTCCTGGAGCTGATGGCTGCAGCTACCAGGGGGCTGTCGTCCCGTGCTGGCAGGCGTAGTCACCTCCCTGCTGCCCGCAGGTCGGCTGTTGCAGCCGAGGAGCGATGCCCGTGGGAGCGGCGGCATGGATATATTGCTCCTGTGTGCAGGCAGACACTGCAGGGACAGTTGTGCCCCCTAAGCATAACCGTTCTGCCTCCTAAATTTGCTGTATGGACTTGAGCATCGACCTTCCAGCCCCTCTCCCAGGGGTGGGGAGGCTGGGTGCTGCCCTGTTCCCGGCTGCCATGGGTGCTGTGTTGTGCGTCCCGGCAGGGATCGAGGGGCGCTGCCATCCTGGGGCTCCTTCTCCCTGCAGGGACATCTCGCCTTGTCCAAGCAGCATGTTCCTTTCCTCAGAGCTGTTTTTAACTTTTGTAAAGCAAAATCAAATACACGCTTCTTGCAAAGCATCAGCTGGATGAGCTGGCCCTGCCCCAGGTGAGCAGCCAGCGCGGGACCCGCCAGCAGGACCCCTCTAGTGGGACTGATCGCTGAGCCTTGCCTTTTCTGGCGCTGAGCTGGTGTCACTGTAAACACAGCCTGAATTTGCTTATTCGCCCTCAAAGAGAACTCCAAAAAATAGTTCTGGGAGGTTTTCTGCTGATAAGTCGAGGGATGAGAGGGAGGTTTGCTGTAGGGTCAAGGGGCGACAGCTCCTGAAGCTGCTCCTGTTGCATCTCCCCGTGCATCCCTGGGAGGGGACAGAGATGCAGTGTCACCCACCGAGCCAGGAGCCACCAAAGCAAAGTCAAGGCGATGATGTGTGGCCCTGTGTCCTGGCTGTGCGTGGGTCAGCGACAGCCATGTATTCAGCTCAGAGTCCAGAGGGGCAAGTCATCCCCATGCCAAAGCCAGGGAGAGAAGGGTGATTTTTTTTTTTTTGACATCCTTTGGAGTTTTGATCTCCATATTTGGAAATGTTTACCCGTTGCTCTGATCTATTGCAAGGGAGGGGAGGTGACTCAGGGTCTGGTGGAAGCAGGATTTGAATTCCTGTAGTAAGGTCCCGTCCCCCCCCCCTTTCTTGTTTTGGAAGCTTGTTGTGGTCAGTTTTCAGTTCTCTCTTGCTCCTGGACCTTGTTCCAAATTTGATCTGCTCGAGAGGGAAGTGTGTTAGCAAAGGAGCTTGCCTGGATGCTGGTAAGTGCATCATTGCTGCTTTAGCAAGTGACTTGGGATTTTTTTTGTTTTGTTTTGTTTGGTCAGATGGATTGCATCAAAGCGTGTGTGTTGCTGGTGGCGGCAGGCATGTGGATCGCCAGTCAACAGCAAGGGACCCAATGAAACCTTCTGTAGCAGGGAAAGTTGGCTTAGTGGATTGGTCTCAAAGGCAAAATGTTTCTTCAGGCCTAGGTATAAAGATAATTTAAGCCAGCTCCCATTCAGTCACGCTCTTCCTTTTAGTTTCACTGGTTAATGCAGCAGGGCAGCAGAGCAGTGCAGAGTTAAATGAGTATATATGCATGTGATCAGCAAGTAAAATATAGCTTAAGTATGATTTATGTCTCCTATGCAAGAGTGTGTGTTAAAAAGACTGCATAACGTATGGATATATTTCTCTCAAATGTTAATATTTAACTTTGTGTTGTTAGGGACCTGAAGAAGTTTAGCTGCTGTAACTGGATGAAGGTTCAGTGTCTGGTTTTTCCTGTTATTCTTTATTTTTCCTTAGTGTGAAGTTTTTAATCTGTCTGGTATTGCAGCTGGCTGCTTCTCTCCCTGCCTCCCCCCCACACCCCTTCCTGAAAGGAAACTGCAGTTCACCCAGACAGACAGGGGAGTGGGGGGAACCTGGAAGATGCTCTGCTTCCTGCTTTGTTCGTGGCAGCTCAAACCATGCCGGGGCGTCTGGAGCGGAGATCCACCATCCTGCGTTCCTCTTGTCATTTGGAGCATGTAACACGTATAGAGTGCTTTTAACGCTGCTCTGGGGGTTGCGTAGCAGCCAGTCCCATGCCTCGGACAGAATGACAGAAAGCAGTGCACTTCATCCTTTTACTTGGGAAGGGGCGTTGGGGAAACACGGTTTATAGTTCCTACTGCTGGTTAGTGATGCCTGTGTCGTCTTTATGTTGTTATCATACTCTCCCTGTTTTAAATTGAAGACTTCTGTTAGAAAGTTACATCTCTTGTTGGTTTTCTTTTGCCTCTTTAATTAGGGATTAATACTCAGTGTAAGGTTTGGTTTTCCAGAGATGTGGATTTGCAGCAGGTCCTTGAGGTGCAAAACTGGCTTCATTGTTCTGGGCAAGGAAAAATACTTGGCTTAGTTTGCACATGGATGAGAGGCGAGCTGAAAAGCACTCAGCCACGAAAGGTGATGAAGGGACTGCTGGAGCGTATTCCTGCAGACAGGACATGTTGGGAATTTGCAGACTTGAGCTGCATTTTAATCCTTGTTGCAACAAGCTACTTGGATTACTGCAGCTTTTGGGGTCAGGGCCCCACTGGGCTGGGCTTGGTACTGGTGCAAAGGAAAACTGCTGTCCTAAAGAGTGTACAGCCTGAACGGACAGTGTAGGTGATGGGTTGGAAAACAGGGCACCGGGGAGGCGCATGGAGCTGTTGCAGCACGTGAAGCCTCAGCCCATCAACTCGCCAAGGAGCCACCCATCCTCTGTCGTGCGTGGTGGTGCAAAGCCGTGGAGGGCAGCAAGCCGGTGGTCTGTGTCGCTCCTCGTGCGCTGCGCTTTGCCTTTGCACGCGTGGCCCTGCGCGACGGGCGATGCCTCCTCCCCGCGCAGCACTTCCCCTGCTCGGTCGTGCCCTGGATCAGCCCCTGCTTCTGGTGGCACTTGGATGTGGCGCGTCCAGGCTTCGCCAGCTGCTTATGGCCAAGCTTGGTGTTTTGGGTACAGCATGGCAGGACTGGAAATGATGATGTTCTGTTCCCCTCGCGGTTTCTCCCCTTTCCCTCTCAGCAGGATGGGCTCCTTGTTGGAAGACAAGGACGAGCAGTGCCTGGCTRCCATAACCCGGGGCTCAGGGCAGTGCTACTCTGGCACGCCGGGGCTGTTAATCTTCACGTGCCGATTCTTCTCTGTGCAACATCTCATCGCCGTGAGAATGTGACTTGAGAGCTGGATGGACTGTGAAGGATGAGCTCCCCAAGTGCCACCTGTGTTGCCCCGATGGGTGCTGGGCAGGGCTGGGGGAGCTCCGGAGGATGGGAGATGCCCACGGCTGGGACCTCAGGCTACCAGGGCTCTCTGTCTGGTATTTCTCCAGGACCTGGGCAGATCAAATGGTCACTGATGCTAACCACTATCCACAGCGGATTTTCTTCTGCTCCAGGAACAGAGCCRTTAAGGGCTGACCTGTAAATGAATACAACTGTCTACAGATTTTTCCTCCTGCAGCCTGGCACCCTGTAAATACTCGACTCTGAGAAGCCTTCCATGGTGCTGGACCTCGAGCGTGCTCAGAGAGCTCCATGCCTGCCTTTCTTAAGCTTCTCTCAATCACTTCTAATGATGTATTAAACGCAGAGGATTTGCTTTAGCTCCCATGTAAGGAGGATTTGTTCGCAGCCCATCCTTCATCCCGRCTGTTGCACCGATCGATCCAGGGCTGGCACTGCACAGGACGTGGTGAAATGGTGACACCGTCACTGTGTGACTCGGGTGCTGTGAGGGGATTTAGCGTGCACTAAGGGCTGGGTGTACATGCCCCACAGCAGGTAAGCTGTCCCAGATAGCATGGGGCTGGCACACGTGGGCATGGAAGGGGTGAAGGCGAGACAAGAWTACGAGCCTAGATATCTCTACACATCTGATACTTTGCATTTCTGTAGGCAAAGGTTTCAGAGCCCTTAAACACCAAATCGTGCCTGCAGGCTGAGGAAAGCTGTATTATCCTGCTGTGCAGGTGTAGAAACTGAGGCACCGTGTGGCAAATTTGGGAAAAGTGCAAATCTCTGGATTCCACATGACGGTTCATGCTCAGCTCCTGCAGACAGGCGAGTGCTTTGCAGCCGAGTGGTACTTGGAAACTCATCTCTCTTACTCTAATAAAGTCATACTTTTCTGAGCACTAAATATTTCTGCATTGGTTGCTTAAAGGTAAACCAAGTCGTACTGAGTATTTCATAAAGTTGATATATGTTGCTGGTGTGTGACATGATCCCAAYGCATATCGTTACTTCAGGAATTTCCAGATGGCACCTTACCTAATTGTACCACTGCTCCTTCCTAGGATCTGAGCAGAGTGCAGGCTTTTAAGAAATGTCTGTTGATATTGGTTTATAATACACATTCTTGTGTAACAGCTGTTGCAAGCAGCAGGAGGTCTCACTTGCAGCCCAATTCTTCAGTCAACTTTGGGGAGGGAATTTGCTCCTGTGGACTAGGTATTTGCGTTTGGGATGAGATCTCCCAAATGAGAAAAACTTGTTTGCCTCCAGTGAGCRTGTCGGTTCACGGACTAGCATGCCCAGGAGGAGGAAACAAGTTGCTCTTGTTGCTTTACCGCTGTCTTCTGATAGTTAACTGTGCTTATTGCTTGACATGGGGGGGATGACTACTTTTTAAAAAACCATCAGGTTTCAAAAGCCTGGCAGCCTCCGGTGGGGAGTAAAGAAGTCCTTGTGCTGTGCTGTCTCACACCCCTACTGTGAAAATATCACAGGGACAAGTTCCAGTTCAGCTGCCCACTTTTGGCAGCCACTTCCCTCCTACATCCTTGTTCTTCAGGTAAATCCCTCTTCAACTCCATTAGCCGTTCCCCTTTCCTCCCCAAAAAGTCATTATCATCCCTTGAAATTAAGGAAAAGACAGGAGGAGGGAATAAMTGGATGTTAAGAAGTAGAAAACAATCAATTAAATAGTACATAGCATGTAATTTTCCTTGGAAACTTACCATGAAATTGAGGAGCACTTTAACAACTAGTAATTTAAATTGTATTTGAACACTGCTAATGGGTTGTTTGCATGGGAATTTCGGTCATTTCACAGCAGGTTGTTGTCTTTAGTACCCCTTCATTCAGTTTAAAAATAAATAAATAAAAAAATCTCATAATGAGGAAGATGCTGTAGACAACTGGTCCACCTGTTGCTAGTAAAAGGTGGTACCATGGAAATTTTGCAAGGCCCTGTTACATTCAGAGCTGTTTACATCCTCTGCATCAGCTCTTCCTGTGTTAAATTCATGGGAATTTGGCACTTTTATCTAAAAAAGCTTGTCATTGCTAAAAGGTAGGAAAATAACATTATCCCCATTGCACTCACAAGCCCGATGGAGGTGGGGTGGCTGAAGAGGCTCCTCCAGGCTCACGGGGCTGGGGGTTGCAGCCATGGGACCGACCCGGGAATGCAGCCTGCAGCTCTGTCTTTATCACCTCGAACGAATCATAACAACGTTTGGGATCTGATCCTGGCTCGCTCCATCCGAAGAGGAACAACAGAGAGGTGCTGATCAGCTGTAGCTGCAGGGTATTTTTACTTAACTTATTAGTCTTGTTTTTCCAGTGTTTAATGCTCTCCTCCACCACTATTTTACTTATAAAATGCCAGCCATTTTCAGCAAAACGCAATATCAGCCTAATCGTGAACTATTTTGCCGCTGATTGCTCTGGGAACAGACTGTATAGGAAGGCAAGCACAAGTTACTTGTCGCCTGTTGCTGAATGAATATCCCATTTTCAGAGCAGGGTTTTTGCAAATCTGTGGGCACGCTTAGCATATGGAAGGGGGTTCCAGTATCAAAACAAATCTGGCCTCCTGTTTCTGGATGTGTAGGTTGTTTCTTAGAAGATGGAACCTTTAAAATCTGTCCCTGCAAACATGGCTGTTAAATCCTGCTATTTCTAGAGACGTGAGGCAGCTGTCTGCACTGAGATAAGCTATAAAAAGGCAGTATCTTCCAAAAATGGCTTTTTTAGCTATACCTGCCAGACAGCTTGGCCAGCGGGAGTTCACCAGGAGCGTCGCCGCTGCTGCCCTTTTATGCACAGGGTGCTGAGCAACGTAAAAACTTCTGGGCAAGTCTCCAGGGGCAGCGTTAAGCACCAGCTCTTCAATCTCTCTATCTCGTGAAATGCTGCTACGCAGAAATGTGCATTCAGCACGAAGGAAGGAGTGCTTGTTGGTTTGATTTGTTCTTATGTGATCTCCTGTTGTTTTCTAGGTGATTGCTTTGTCCTCAACTTTTGTTCTTAGTTTTCATTGCATCTTTCTTCTTGCCGACTCAGTGACCATCTCCTTTAATCACAGGGTTTGAATGCCCCCCCAGATTATTTACTTGAAGGCATTCCTGTTTGCTGTGTAGTCTGGGGATAGCTGGTGAGTTCGGATGAAACCAGTAACAAAAATTGTAATTTTTCCCAAGGGCCTGGGTGAGGTTTCTCATAGCATAACGGCGTTATCGCTTATACTTCCTGACGCACATGTTACCGGCAGTGCTTTGTTAGTTATCAGCTAATTCTCTGCCGAGATGTATGAATGTAAGAAAGCTACATCAGATAATCTTGTAGAGGCTGTTAGGACTGTAGGGACAGAGAAGGACATGGCTTTTGAGCATGCTCCCAGTGAAGAGTATCTGAAAGCTGGGAGGGCACTAGGATGGGTGTTTYGAAGTGACCGAGACCATGTCCTCATGGAGGCGGGGGGCTGGTGTGTAGGGGGAGGCAGGGGGTGAAGTCCRTGTGCTGGAGGAGTGCAGGGGGTCAGAGAGCAGCAACTTGGGGCGTTAGGAAACCCCAGACAACTCAGGTTCTCATGGGATGAGGGACAGCTGATAGCATCAACTCTGTGAACTGTCTAGCAAGTATTCTTGCCACCTTCTTTTTTTATTTTTTTTGGTTGAATGAGCGTTTTATCACACTGATTCCTGAGAAGTGCTGCTCCCTCTATSCAAATCCCCCATCACGCCTGGGCGTTGTTGCCAAACAGCCGGCTGCTTTGATGCATTGGCTCAGCCCTGACATGGACGGGGGTTTTTGCCTTCACTGTTTTTTTTTTTTTTTTTTCCTTGGAGCATGGGCTTCCTCTTAGTCAACTCTTGATGCCCTATGTGTTGTGGGTAATTGTTTCTTCATAACTTTTTTTTCCCTTACACCAGCTTTCCGTTTCAACAGACCRCTTGCCTCTTTTCCAACCTCCTTCCAAAGGGAGAGACACTGGCTGGTGGAAGTCAATGTAGATTTGATAGATGCTCCCCCAGCAAACAGCTGTGTGTGTCTGCTTGTCCAGAAACCTACTGAAAACTGAATAGAAATGAGGCATGCGGGGTTTGAAATAATCCCAGTGAGTTACTTCTGGCCATGTTCTCCCCTTGCTAGTGCACGTGGTGCGCCACAAGCTCCTCTACATCTCGGGCTTTGACCTTATGGGTGAGCAGCACTGGTAAAGGCCCTTTGTTTCCCTACCTTCCTCTCTCAACTATTTTTTTGAAGAATGCTGATAAATTTAAGTGATAACCTTGTAACTGAGAGATAAGGAAGAAAAAGTCTTATGGGTAAATCAGTTTGCAGAGGAGGGAAGGCAAACACCAAGGGGAGCTTGGTGGAGGGAACCCACGCTGAGCTACCCTGAAATGCTGAGACTGCTTATTTATCATTTACTCGCCCCATAAACGTATACTGGGCTTCACAAGTGGAGAAGACGGTCCTTGTCCTAAAGAGACTGCAATCCCAGACAGACAAATATGCACTTGAGGGCTGGGGAAGGGAGGGAATGGCTGATTGCTGGAGATAGAAAGGCAGATAAAGTGGATTCCTAGAAGAAAAGGACTTCTGAGGTGGGAGTTGTGGGTGATGAGAAGGGTGTTTAAGGTCCTGGAGGAGTGGATAGACAGAGGAGGGTAAGTGTGTATGGAAGGAGGTGAGAAGACCTGAAAGGAAATAAGGTTAAAGGGGAAGGTAGAAAGCGAGAAAAGAGGTAGGAGGAAAAAAAGACCCAACGAGTCAGCTGTGGGAGGGGATACTGTGGGATGCTGTAGATGAGAGTCGAGATGACCTTAACGTCTCTTCGTTGTGTGTTTAAAAGCTGTGCTGTAACTCAGCTACTGGGATTAGTCATCTCCCAGTGTACAAAGTACCAGTTTCTTCTCTGAATGGAGAGTACTGATCCTGATTGAAGTCCAGTGCTGGAAGATCTCCTGGCTGGGCTTGAATGCCCCGTGCGTCTGGTGGGGTGCTGGGTGGCTACACGCCGTGCAATCCTGAGTGTGCACTGTTGCCAAACCTTAACAGGCAAGTGCATAAGTAACTTGCCACCTTCTGCTTAGTGCCATCAAAGTTAGTCCTCTAGAGAGACTTAGACAGCAAATCAGAGATTGGCTTGTATGTGTATATATATATATATTTAATGTCAGTGTATATGGTATGGGTAGGTTTTTGAATGCAGCAGACTGCACTTTAGTGACACTTTAGATGAGATACGGGGTGGGATCAGTGGTTTATGTTGCGCCATATCCAGTCCCCAGTAAAAGAGCAGTAATCCTTGCACAAAGGTCCTTGTGCATTAACTTCCATGGAACTGAGGTGGGAAAACTCATTGGTCATCTGGTTCCTACTTAATGCAGCTTTCAGTTCCCTAAAAAGACCTTGGGACTTACATAGCTTCCTTAGGGGTTTTGTTTCATCCCCAAGGACTGAAGGTATTGAGGAAGAATTTATTGTCACCAGCCTTATTTCCCTTGCTCTGATTTGTTTTCTTTCTTTTTGGAAGTGGTTATCCTTGATGTTTGCCATTTATACCCTGGCAAGTGCCTGTAGACTGGAAAGTCCACAGAGTTCTCCTGAAGCAGCAGTAGTAGCTTCGCCTAGACCCTTTTCCTCCCCAATTTTATCCCCCTCCAGCTTGCTTATCTTTTTTTGGGGCTCGTGTCTGCTCCCCATCTGATTTTTGTGTCTCCTTTCACCACTGCTGATGCTTTCCAGATCTTCCTTCTGGTTCCTCTTTCCTCTCCAAAGTATTCCCCCGCTTCCTTCTAGTCCTTTCCTAATTATCCGTTAGTTAGACACAACTTCTTTGTGGCTAGTAAAAGGCATGGGAACATGAAGGGCACCTCCTCTGGAGCTCAGTCCATCTACTGTCATGGCATGCTGTTCCAGCAGGAGAGAAACCTGAGTTTAGAACATCTGAAATTGCCCATTATCTCGCCTCATTTCTTGCAGTCCATAATTTTGGGGGTGGGGAAGCGAGGGGAAGAGGAGGCGAGTCACTCTAGAAATGACTCATTCCACAATAGATCGATACAAAATGTTCCATTACATTTTCATTGCCAAAAATGACTCCCCTCTCCCACCCCACCCCCCTTCTGTGAGATGCTGCAGAGGCTGCTTTGCTAGGCTTAGTGGTGGTGTTTCTTGGTGCATGTAGGTCGGTGGCATAGCCAGCCCAGCGAAAGGGTGTCTGAGTTTTGGTTCAGACCTTACTTTCTGGGTGGGCTGAGGTTGAGCATGGTGGAGATGACCCGCTTTCAGAGGCGAAAGAGATTCCTGGCTGCTCTCAGGGGATTTCACATTGCTCGAGGCATGGAGCAGACCTGTTTGACAAGAGGAGTCACTCCCAGCCTTCCTCTTTGGGAGGGAGGCCAACGGATGTGCAAGGCATAAGGCAATATAAAGGGACATAATAGAAAGTATCGTGGGATATCTGCCAGCAACCTCTTTGGGCTGGTGCCACTGATTGCTCCCTTGGGCTGACGAGACTTTTCAGTGGTGCATCCTTGCTGAAGTTTCTTGCTGTTTGCAGTGATGGGGTGGAGGTGGAGATGCTGGGCTTTCTCTTGCCTGTAGGTGTTTACACATTCTTTGGGTTTTGAAGTATGTTTAGGGCAGTGATATTACCCTCCATTTACTGACCAGTAAGGGAGGGAGGTTAAGGGACTTGCCCAAAGCTACACAGATGTGCCCAGATGTATATAAGCATTTGTATGTATGCATGTGTATGTACATATATGGCAAGGCCAAGAATTGATCCAAGTTTCCTGACTYCCTTTGCCCTGTCCTTCTTCCTGGGATCTTCAGGGGCACCTTTATGGGCAGCCCTACTGTAGCAGCTAGCCATAATTGTGCCGGAGCACAGGAGGATGCTCTCCTCCGGGGCAATTTCCATTAGGCAGCACCCATCTGCCGCGCTCGCCAGGCATGGGAAGTGCCGCGTGCCTGCGAATGGGATGGGAAGTATCACTGGGCTGACCTCAACGGCCTCTTCAAAAGGCTGCAAAGTATTTGCGGTTATAGCACATCTTCCACCCGCCACGAGCAAGGCCTTCATCTGCTGGTAAACTTGCAACACTTCTTTGATAAACAAGCCCCACTGCTAACAGGTAGGGTTTTGCTGGGACAAATTCAACCTGCGAGGGAGGTGGCTGAGTTTATGGGCAGTCACTCCTGATAATGTTATCTGTTAGTACAAACAGCACCAACGGCGTCTTTGGCTTCATCCTGCACTGGGAGAAGGTCTTGCGAGGAGTTGGGTGATGTGGGGTTCTGCATCGTGGTGTGCTGTGATGGCAGGGGCAGGATCCAGGATTCTTGGCAGTCCCCAGTGAGCTGTCTAGATAGCTGCTGCTCCGCTTCGAAGCTGCTGTCACAGAAACTGAATGTTACGATATCCAGGGTGCACACAAATGTCTTTACCGAGCAAATAAAGGCGGGAGGGAAAAAAGGAAAAGCCTCAAAGTGGCTTTGGCTGTTTTTTAAGTGGTAAAACCAAGAAATTCCTGAGTGTATGCAATTAATGTCTGTTTAAACAGAAACTTCTTTAATAGCTGAAATATCAACTCCCACGGAAGAGCTTTCCCGGTGGGTCTTTTTCATCTCTAACCGCCTGCCCTGGCGGGGTGTGCGGCGGGGTGACTCTGAAGGTGCTGGGCTTGGCGTTTTCGGTTAGGCTTGTTAGGTGTTTGCAAAGGGCGGTGCCTGCCTTCGTTCCCGGCTTGCTCCCACCTCCCTGATTGCGTGGGGGCAAAAGTGGTAAATTCATACAAAAACTCACTCATTTGGGTCACGAGGGTCTAATGCCTGATGTCGTTTGTTTTGGTGGACCATCATTTGGCATCATTGTGTATGTATATGGGTATATATGTTTAAGTACATACTTTTAAGTATATACAGCAGTTGAGAGGGGGAAGTATAGCACACTGACATTTCTCAGGGCTTCGGACAAGATATCAAGATGTTATTATTTACTCCAATCCCGGAGGAATAARGTGCAGAATGGGCTGAAGGGCTTTTCCATTTGAGCAGTGCGCGCTGTGTCTATGAGCCGGCTCCTGTCTGTCTCTGAGCAGCTTTGCTGGTGAAAGCCCATGAAGGTGTTGGAGTAAAACTGCTGGGGAATGGGGTACATGGTGGAGGCAGAACAGGCGGTGACAAAATCTTTGCGGGCATGACCTGCCCAATAAAACTTCACAGGGTCTTACTRGTGATATGGATGTCATACCAGCAGCCTGCTGTGGACACAATGCTGTTTGTGTATAGTTAACTTGATTTTTAAAAAAAAAAAAGGGCATGAGGTTGTTTCAGAGCACTGTGCTGAGCGGTGACAGSGGGGCACCTGCTCAGAACAGCCTCGCTGAGCTTAAAAGCATGCAGTGAGCACTGCCGTCACCCTCCTGGTTAGCTACAGCAGTGACCTGGGGCTTTCTGCTTGTGCTGGAACATGCAAAGGTACACTTTTCACCTTTTTCCTTTTATCTTTTCCTTTTAAAAACACTATTTAAGTGCCTTTGTGCTGCTTTGGCAGAAGTTGCTCAACCCTGTACTGTTGTCCATGTGCTAGTTGGAGGCTCCTTTGTTATTTTGATACCGCTTTCACAAGTAGACCAGCTATAAGGAATAGTCTGCAGGACCTGCTTCAGTGGGGCTACACCATACCGGAGCTCAGTGGTGCACGGGGCCGGATCCACAGCAGGTGTAAATGGCAAAGCATGGTACCTCACAGCCTGCTCTGTCAAGGCTGTTCTTCTCTGAATACAAGGGAACCGTGTTGAACTCCTTGCAGTTTATAAGGCTTTGAAAGCTTGACACGGACATGATGTTCCTCCCCGAGCCGTAGCTGCTGGATCTCTCAGCACAGTTCTTTTGTTGCTTCTAAGTGCTGGTATTAATGTGGCGCAAACTCTGAAATGTTTGAATAAGCTGCAATCTTGTAATACCTCTTTTTCCTCAGACAAACACATGGAGATGTTCAGCCCTCCCTCCCTGCTTTCCTTCCTCCCAACCTTGAGACTCCTGCTATTGTGGATTGTGTGTGTCATGCACAAGTGTGTTGCATTTGTCCCTTGAGAACGCACCAGTCGCTGCTGATTTGTCTCCAAATCATTGTCCTTGCAGTCTTGAATAAGACCCACGTTAAGCAGGTGGGGCTGATACAATCACTTCCAACGCAGCTGACGGCAACTGGGTCAGATGCTTTCTCACTCTTTCCTGACAGAGGAGAAAATAAAGCACATGTGAAGGCAAAATACACGCGTTTTCCCCTTTGTCTCCCCTCCCTGGCCCCCAGATCATGGTTTCCTCAACAACAAAAAAAGAAGTCTTAGCCAATCTGTTTCACGGAAGAGGCTGAATTTCTTAGAGTCAACATTTCCATGTCTGACAAAGTTTAAAAAAAAAAAAAAAAAAAAAAAAAAAAGGGCAGAGAGGCTGCATGTGGTCTGGCAGGCAGCCAGACAAGGAGTGCTCTTTGGGGTTATTATTATGCAGATAACTGTATCAAGAGCTTAAACATCAACCTGTTTCTGAAGGCTGCAGCGCTCCGTTTGAAATGCTGATGCACGTTTGATGCTCGTGAGAAAATGTATTGCACTATCTCAAGCCTTTTTTTTTTTTTTCCCTCCTCCCCCAGCCCCCCAGCCTCACAATAACTTGGGTGCCAGTAGAGTTCCTGGGAAGTGATTACAGGTGCTCCACAGGGAGCTATTGCTAGTTTTGAGCTTTCAAATACTTTTCTCTTGTTACGAGCAGCTCTTTGTTCCTGCCTCTAATAGGAACCATACCTAGGGTTTGCATGTGTCAGATGGAGGTGTCCCTGAGAGAATTGGACTGCCTTGAAGATCTTCTCACCCCTTCTCAGGACCTATCTCAGCAAGGAGGGAGGAAGGCCCATGGGTTCTGGTTCGGAAGGTGTGTGTACAGAGGGGTGCTCAGGGGTATGGGGAAACTCGATCACCAGCACTGCAGTGACCTGTAGCAGAGGGGACACGTGGGGAGGTGGAGGGACAGACTTCTGATGATCCTTGAGAATTGAGACGCAGTACTTAACACACTGGAGGAGCAGGAGCGAATGGAGAGATGCACAGGGCAGGGTGACACGGGCAGAGTTGCTGGCTGGGAAGTTGTTTCTCAGTGCTTCAGGACCAGCAGAAGAATGTCTGTTTGTAATGCTGCTAGATACCACGTATCTGTCTATGTTCCCATCTATAGACGGTATGTGCAAGGCTATATATAAACGCTATGGTGGCTGGTATTTTGGCTGATACACTCACAGTTTTGTGCCACATTGAGAGATTTAAAAATATCTCCCTGTTCCAGGAACATCTATACCATGGCAGATGTCATCCGGTGTGGGGAGTGGCTTCTGAAAAGGGAGCACAACATTATTACTATGAGCCTTAGTAGTCTATTAGATTATTTATTGCTTCACTGCCACCATAAGACATGTGAGGTGCGTTATTTCTGCCTGTCAGAATTTTTTCACACATGCAGGCAGGCAGCATCTGTCACTCCTCCCTGCTAGTCACTAGCTTTCATTCTCAATGAACTTTCCTTCCAGCTGGAAGGAAGGCAAAATAAAGGTTTCAAGACTACATGGAGCTGATGAGCAAGGGGTTCATTAACAATTATTTACCTTGGAGTTGTGCCTTTTGAGGGCTGTCTTGAATTTGGGTCCTTTTTGGCCAAGACACAGTCACCGCATGCTTGCTGTTGTTTTATTTCAAGACGAGTCCTTCGACCTGTTGTGTCAGGCCCTGCGGAAACCTGGTATGAGTCAGACCCATCTCGGTTGCACGAGACAAAGAACAGGATAGGAAACAAATGAGAAATTACTTGCTCAGGACTTTCTTTTGGGAGTAGCTCTCAGGTTCTCCGGGCCTCAGTTCATTGGCCGAGGATCTGGCAGTACTGCCTCATCCCCAGGACCTGTCAGAGTGTGAGCAAGTCCCATTTTTTGTGTGTCCTTGCAGAGCTGTGGGATTTTTGTGGTGGTTGTGAAGCATTGGCTGTGCCAATGTGCCACGTTACGATGGAAGTGCTCAGAGGGTGAACGCTGGCGTCGTCAGCAAGCTCTGCTTGTACACGCAGGGGTAATTCTCCATTGCTCATGCTTTGGACCGCAATTGGGTGGAGTCTTTCAGACTGGAAGGGCTGGAGAACGTGTTGGGGTTTGTACCTCCATTGCAGAGAGTTCCAGGGCCCGTAAAGAAAGTAAGGCAGTGAAATCCGAAAAGGCAACGAAGATATGAGAAGTCACGCCTGAACCTTGACCTGGGTCTCTTGTTTCAGGTTACCCTGCAAGGTATTTGTGCTATCCTGTGAGGTATTCGTGCTCTGTTCAAATCCTTCTCTGCGTGCTGGGGGGGGATGCTTGTCCTGTAACCGAAAGCAGGGGAGCCAAAACTTTCTCTTCTGTGTTGGTGGGTGAGGATGGAGGCTTTGGACATGGGTCCATCTCCCACGTTCACTGGTGAGGGGAAAAAGTGATTAGTGGAGCAGCAAAGGTGTGGAAAGTGGGATTAGAAGCAGTCAACCCTTCTTATGAAGATCGGCCAGGTAGGAAGAGTTCCTGTCGGGCTTGTTACTTGTCCGAGCCTGGCAGGTATGCCATGTTTCCTGCCCAGTTTGCCCGTGGCTCGGTAGAGTGTTGTCAACACTGGCCAAGCATCCTTGTCTGCCAGCTCTTTGTATAATTGTGGTGTTATTGGGGGAAGGTTTGCTGTAGAGGCTGGAGGTAGCCTGTAACCCCACGGAATTGGCCTAGTGAGTCGCCATTGCCACGACATTGTTGCCGGGGGAGGTGTTGAACGACCAGAGGGTTTCTGCTTCCCCTTCAAGGGCAGCCCAAGAGCGAAAGAGTATTGTGGGTTTGCRCTCACTGGAAGCACAAGGGACTGTTGGATCTGGACCAAGGTAGAACCTCAATTTTTTCTATCACTCTGTTCAGTCCATCATTAATGTCAGAAGCGGAGGGATGTTCGTAGTGTTTTTCTGTAGATCTGTTTCTTGTATCCATCCCACAATTCTGGCCTAGACCCACTCACTCTTGTGGGGCCAACGAATGCAAGTGATAATTCAAATGAGATTGATTAAGCCTCTGGTACCTCCCTCTAACCTGGAGATGGACCTTCAGTGTTGTCCTGACGGGAGAGGAGTGGGAGGGACACATCTTAGGGCTGTCTCCTCCCTGCTGTAGCTGGGGATTGGGCTTACAGCAGCGACACCGCGTCAGTTCAGACCACGTCCATCCAGCCCAGGGTCCACCTCTGCCCGTGGCCAGCAGCGGATGCCGAGGGAAGGCTACCAGCTTCCCCGCCTCGCCAGCCGAGAGGCACGGCTGCAGCGAGCCCTGACCTTGCACGACGCCCTTCCCGCGCTGACCTTGCAAAAACCCCGAGCGTCCACGGCGCGGCCCTGCCGGCGGATGAAAACCAAAATACATAGAAAGCTTCAGCAGCGTGGGTGTGTGTTGGGAGAACGGAGAGGAGGGGGACGGAAAAATAGCTCCGGTGTCGCCTCACCGGGTGCCAGGAAGCGGCCCAGCATCGGGGTGAAAGACGAGCAGGGTCCGGCCGCGGCTGGGTCGGAGGGGCCGGCAGCCCCGGCATGGCGGCACATTCTGTACATTCTGCAGCCCCGCAGCACGTGGGGCCGCCCGGCAGCCTCGGGCTGTGCTGCCAGGCACGCAGCTTAGCTGGTATTTCTTTATCCTGATACCCGCTAAGTCTCTCTTTCTGCTTTTTTTTCCTCCCCCTRCTCTGCTTTTAACTGAGGTGCACTTGTTTATCCATTGGGGCTGTACAGCCTATAAACAGGATGTCTCTCTATTTCCTTTCAGCCCAGTAACACTAAACCGCTTTGAGTGCAGATAACACTTTAGTAACCCTCCTCCTGGCTGAATGAGCCTTGTGTCGGTCATAGCTAGCTCCAGATGAGACAGCACGAGCCTATATATATATATATATATGCATATTTATCTAATATATGGATGTGGTATGAGTTGGCCATGCTGAACAAATTCACGTTGCTGAAAAGGAAGTAAGTGCATGTTTTAGGCAGGGTGGCTGTAACAAGACACTGATTTAAACCGGATCCTGAATTTACATTTTGTAAAAACAAGCTATTGTATAAAACTCTAAGCCTGTGAAACCTTTTGGGGGAAACATTTCTGCAGTTTATTTTGTTTAAATGTCGCTTCCTAAAGATTTTTCCCACTATGCCAGAGACCTGGATACTGAGAGCCTGACAGTGAAACGGAGCATGCAGAAAGGGATTGCATTAACCAGTGGTTGTAATGCTGAGTGAAATTTTGAAGGGGGGAAAAAAATAAAAAAAGAAAAATACTAACAGCATATTTCAAGAAATTGTCTCCCTTCAGAAAGGCAGTGTTCAGCCTGTGTGAAAGCAGCGAGGATAAAGGTCATTCTTCTGAAGCMCTTTTTGATCTGGGACCTTGCAATCACAAATAATAGTACCAAGCAAAATGGAGTTTTAATTTGAGATGTTCAGTGTCTTAGCTTTAATGCTCAAGATGTTYAGTGATTTCTATTGATTGTGATCTTGTTGTAAGCTCTGCCCTATATCAAGTCTTTTATAGCCCCCGCTCCCTTAAATCTGTAATTTCCTTTAATATCTAATCTTTCATTTAAAATAAACTTAAGGTTCTGGGCCTCGTGATTGTGTAGGAAAGCTTTGGGAAAAGGGCTCTCTATACAGAGTGCCAATAGGGGGAAAACTTTAAACACACTAATTCTTATTGTGTTAGTTTTTAAGCCAGTCTTACCAACTTTGAGGCTGGACTGATGATTTTTGAACACTTGAGGTTAGAAAGCAGGTCTCTAGAAAAGAAGCAAACAATGTCTGATTTTTCCTGGGTTGRTGTGCCCTTAATTCAAGGGAATTGTCAGCGATAGCTTATGCTTTTGTAAAGGTTTTAAGCATCTACCCACCACTTTAACTGAGTTGTCAGATCAACACAGCGTCTCGTTTACGGAGACGTACTCTGGATCTGTTACTGAGCCGTTGTTCAGAATAGCTATTGAGGAACAAGTTGTTCTGCCACAGCTCTTCTGCGAGTGCTTCATATGCATGCTGCTTCATTCCAAAATGAGCCTGCCTTTTTTGACTTAGTTCAGGCTATTTTGGAAGGTGGAGTAAGCTAAAACACGGAGGAAAAAAAGCTGTGTTTTTCCTGAAATAAGGTGATCTGCATTGGGCATCTTTTCTGTGAGCTTTTTGTGTTTTGAAGTCGCTACCTACCTGGACGGGCAGATCCCAAGCCATGTGGCTGGCCCTGAAATTTTTGCCATTCATTATATGGTAACAGGGAGTCCTTAGGAGATCAGCTGTTTTCTATAAAAAGCTGGATGATGCTGATTTTAATAGAGGGGTCAGCGTCCTTGCCTTCCGTGCCCTGGCTTGGCACATCGTCCTTTTGTATGAGCAGGCTGGGTGAGTGACGGGGCATACTTGCACCCGGTTGCATAAGGGGTTGACACGAATTGGATGATGAAGCTGATGTTCCACCTGCCATACAGATGCCATTTAAATAAAGATGTCCCCCTGATCCCAAAAGCATTTACCCATCACAAGGGTGGGCAGCGCCGGGTAATATTTAAGCCGTTTCGCTTAGCTCATGGAAAGCAGGGGTAGATTTCAGCATTGCCTTTCTGGGTGGGCAGTGTGACATTGTGAGCAGTCATGGGCCTCTTGGCCRGTGAGAAACCCTCGTGGAGCGGGCGGCCAGGGGAGCAGGCGGTGCTGGAGGGGGTGGTTGATCCTCACCCCTCCTGGGCTTGTGAAATGGCCCATCCCTACAGACTGCYGGGGCAGTGGGGGATGTTGAGATTGGGTTTTGCTTTCCCACGGTGCTGTGTAACCCCTCCTGCCTCCTGTTTAGTGTGGCRTTACCCAACTGCCATTGCTTCTCTGGTAACACGCTCGCATCCCCCTGTCTCACGTTTCCCAGGAGAAAGCGGAGCTGAATGGCGTGAGATCCGTAACTGGGCTAATTGCCCGCTCACGTGTTGGCATTCGGGTCAGAGGGATCGGTTGAATCAGTGGCAAAGCTTCCTCTTCCCTACACCACACCTGGGTGGTGCGGCAGGGCTTGTCGCTCATCTCGCACAAGTGGTGTGGCACCTCCAGTGTTCTTTTTCCCTCCTATATCTTTTTTCTTTTATTTTGGAAAAGGACGGAGCAGGACTGAAGGGGAAAGGTAAAGCTGAATTTCCGTGGTGCCCAATGTCAACAGTCAAAGTGCTTGTCCCCATCTCCTGTTCCTGCAAGCCCAGTGACCACGGTAGGGTGCACTGACAGAGAGCCAGTGGCTTTCCTTACTAGTGATGGGGGATCCTCTCCTCCTTGTTCCTTTCCTTTATGAAAAAGCATTCGCTGGAACAGAAGTGACAGCAAATCCTTGCTTTTGGGTACCGGACCTTGATCCAGAAGGCAAGGTGCTGGTTAAACAGTAACAGAAATGTGCAAGCTGGGTTTCTGCTTAGATTGACCATCAGGGGTGGTGCCTGCTCCACACCTTCCTGCTGGAAGGAGGGCAGCACTGACGAGCTGGAAYGCTCTTGGCAACCAGAGGACAGACACGCCAGTGGGTGAGAGCAAATTGCTATGAGGGTATATAAAATAGATGAGGTCATTAGCATGCCTGGGAGGGGACAAAAATTACCTTTGTCTTGTGTCAGACGTTTGCAGATACTCCACTAGGTTGAGGAGGTGATGTGGCACGATAATCTCCAGGTGCTGCTACCTTCATTGGGTTTGTGGCTGACTTTCGTTGACAACACAGGGGACTTCATAAATTAAAAACTTTGGTCCTAAACCTTGATTAGCACTCCTGATTCCTGTATTAGCCTGGAGTGGCTTTAGAGGATGCGTCTGGTGTGTGTTCCTGATGCCTGAGACGCTCTGCACCTTGTGGCACTTGAAAGCAGGAGGGACATTGTATATGATGTGAAGAAGCTTGGTAAAAGACACAAGAGAACAGCTATTTCTAATGCGTTCAGCAATGCTGATTGAAAAGTGGTAGAAAAGAGAGAATGTATAGGCCAAGCATCTTAGTAGATAATTTCTCTGCAGTATTTAAACATTTTGGTGAAAGAAATATGTTTGAAAAGTGCTGCTACTGCATACGAGAGTAAGGGCAGTGTTGCATCAAACTAGAGAGAGATGAACTGATTAGTTTCCTCACCATTTCCCCCCCACACTCTTGTTAACATTTAAAGTGGAAAAAGTCATCTGGTTTAAAAAATGTCACTTGGTTAAAGAAAAAAGCAACCAACCAAAAGGGCTAAGCAAGCATTTACTATGTTGTGTGGTGGGTGGGATTGTAGGACCTACACAAAAACAGTGCTTGGGAGCTGGACTGGCCCAGGAAGGAGTGGAGGGAAGTGACGTGCTGGGGCTGGATGTGGCACAGTCAATGGTTCTGGTGTGAAAACAAGGCGGTGTAAATAGTTCCTCCTCCCAAAACTGAGATGTGTTGATTCAGTCCACCACTTAGTAATACATAAGAGGGGGAGCAATGGTTAATTTGATGGAAGAAAATGAATGTTACCATGAGCAGGGGATTAATTCGGAGTTTGGAAGGAGAGCGTTGCAAATGCTGGGGTAGTGCAAGCCTGTCAAAGTGCTCCCACCATCACTGCTGGAGCAGAGGCTGCTCCTGTGCAGGGTTCAAGACTAGCGCTTGGGTGGAAAATGGGAAGTGTGTTCTCTGTGTGTGKGGGGATTTAGAAAGAAACAGGAAAAAGCATGTCCTGTTTTTGACAAAAAATAACTCCTAAACACCTTCTCCCCTGCCCCCAGTAAAACCCACAGACCTCTCCAGAATCTGAACTTTCTAGTTCCTCTTTGGTTTAAGAAAAACAGTACAACACAAAGCTCCCTCCCCTCCAGAACACCAAAAAGTTGTCTAAAAATGACGCACAAATGTTTTTGGTGGTGGGAGATAAGCAGAGTTCTCCTGGGGAATAAATTGATGGGAGACCTCCAGGTGCTGCCCAGAGCTGAGATGCTCTCTGCTGCTGCATGACACTGTGTGGGTTTGCTGGGAAGAGGTAGATTAAGTTTCTTGAGGACTTTTTTTTTTTTTCCTCAATGCTGGTGGATGCTGCGTAATGCTCAGTATTTTAATGTAATGCCCTTGTTCAGCTGTACCTGTTGTCTGTGCTTTGTGTATTTTGCGAACCTAACAGCGCTCTGCCTTCCTTGGTTTTTTTACGCTTCTCCTCCTCTCAGCTGTATAACTGGGTAATTCTGTCTGGTTGGTAATCCCTGGCCTCAAACTCTTAATGCTTTCCTCCTGACTTAAGGTATCTCCTCCTCTTCTCCCTCCCCGATTTCCTCATTGCCTGCACCCTGCGGACGTGCTCCTGAGATATGCCGGGTGTGGGTTACAAGTTCCTGAGAAAATCTGTGGGTAAATAATAAATGTGRCGTAACACTAAGCCCCCYCTCTCCTCTCCCCTCCCTGGGGCTGACTGATGACAGTGAATATTCCCCTTCTGAGCTTGTCCTGCCTGTCCCAAAGAGCAGATCTCCTTGATTGGGTTCTCTCTCTTTCTTTTTTTTTTTTTTCTTTTGCCTCCTCTTTGTGAGAGTAAATAATGCACAAACTGCAAACTAGAGGTGGAACTGCAGGTGAGGAGCTGACCTATAAGTCTTTGTTGATCTGGTTACATCCCTGCTCAGCGGAGAAAACAGCTTCTTGCATGAAAGAAGGTAAAGTGAGTTCTTTTGGCTCAAACTGGTACAAGGATAAAGCCACTCTATGCAACAGCTGAACTGGGTTGGGGTCTGGTTTGAACTTCCAGAGCAAACTTGCATCGGGAAGCAGCAACACCCAGACCTCCATGGTGGATGTGCCTGATACGTGCTCACCTCTCCTACTGCTTCTTCCTGACCTGAGCAGGGTGTGTGCTGCAAAGAGAAACATCACTTCAAAAAGCCTTCCATAACCAACCTGGGCTGGAACAAAACGTTCCTCTGGGTGAACAGCTCTTCCTCTGGCAGGAGGCAGACCTGAAGGTCATTCTGGCTGCTGTAAAGCATGAGTTTCATGAGTTGGTCATGAAGGTGGGAAGGAAGGGACAACGAGTGGGAGTTAAAACCTTGGTGGGAGTTATGGCCTGTAAAGAAGTAGCTCTGAAAAGGAGTTTKGAGGTGTGTGTCAATGAGCAGTTCAGTGCAAGCTTCTAGCATGATGTGCAAAAAGGGTCTGGAGTGGTCAGTGCCTCTGCAGCAGGGTAGTGGATGAAGATACCAAGGATTGACTCTCTTGATACGATATTGGTATGATATTYGTATGAAAATGAGTGAAATGTTGTGTCCTGTTTGGCTGTGTCTAGGTAGGTGATGTCTGATGATTTGGGTGGTGTGTGTACCAATGTGATGGTTCCTCATGGGTTTGTGACTCCATGGATGACAAGCAAGGGATCTGAGCTGTCCTGCCATCCTCAGAAAGTGCTCCAGTACAGTGGGGATGGAGGGTGTGGGAAATGGCTGTGGAAGAGTCGGTTTGCRCCATCCCTACCTGCTTGTGATACCATCTCTAAAAGGCAAGTGGTCGTAGCTCTCCAGGAGGTGGGGGAGTGAGAGGACTTGCAGCGGTATCTGAAATCCTTTTCSCTAAGCCTCCGCATCAGGGCAGGGGACAACAGTCCTGGTTGCATTGATTAGTGGCTAGACACTTGAAAGCTGCAGTAAAGTGTGAAGTGCACCTGGTCTGTGTATTGTATTCTTCATTGGGAAGACCCCCCGAGTTGCACTATGAATAAAAGCTATGCTTACGGTAACGAAGAAGTTCAGGGCAAGTGGGTTGTTGGGAACTGCTGTGTTGAGATTATCAGTAGCAGTGTGGCCTCCCCAGCACCCAGGGCAATAGGTGTGGATTAGACTGTGAACTTAGTGGCTTGCTGTCCTGGAAACTTTGGGATTATCCCATTTTTTTGTTGTTTGTCCCAAAGCCCTGCATGAAACAGCAAGAYGTTGCAGCTCCTTTGGGCATTTCATCTGTACACCAAATCTCTGCCGTGTGCAACTGTGTCAGCCCCCCTTGCTCCCTAAGGACCTGGGACACTGCCAGGTGGTTTGGATGTCACCCTAAAGTGCTTCTGCTCTGGGTTGATTCAAAACCAAAGATGTATTACGGGCTGGAGCAATGGCTCTGCCGATGCTCTGGTTTTGGGCGTCCTGTCAGGCTGTGCAGTGACGTGCACAGGTCAGAGTCTGTGTGCTGGGGCTCCGGGGAAGCGAGGACATCTGGTGCTGCTGCAGCATTGCTGGGGTCCTCTGTGGTCCCAGGGTGGGAGCTGGACGTGGAGCATGGTCTGTGCAGGGCTTGGTCCGTCCTGCCCAGGAGCTTTCCTACCCAGAGGCCTGCTGTCTTCCCACAAAGGTGGGCTTCTTACTTGCTGTCTTTCCTGCCCTCTTTCAAGGCAGGTGGAAGGAGAGGAGAAGAGATGACAATTTGTATGTTTTAATAGGACCAAACCTTGTGCCCTGTGCTGTCCTTCCTGGGGTRCCAAACCATTGGTACCTGTCCTTGTAAGAGTCCACCTGGCTCCAGCCAAGGGCTTTTTTTTGTTTGTCCTGGGTGCCACTTTGTGCGTAAAAATCCTAGGAATCCTATACAACAGATGCCCTTGAGAGATGGAGAAATATTTTATAGGGTACGTTGGGTTGTGAACCCACAAAATCCAATATTGCTGTTTTCAGCTCTGTCACYGATTCCTTGTGTAATTTTGGGCCACTTCAGTGCTTCCCAGAAGGCCAGTGTGACTGTTGTTGTGTTTTGGTGGGGTTCATGTGAAAATTTGTAAGTCAAAAAGGCCAGGCTCAAGGTTAGTACCAGAATCAATAGTCTCAAGTGAATTGATTCTTGAAGTTTGGAAAGGCACCTCTCATGCTTCTCCATGCCTCAGCTTCCCCTTCTGGGAAGTGGTGCTGTGGAAACCTCCTCCTGGGTSTTGTACAACACTAGCTCAGCCTCAGTCAGACACGTACTATGTCAATGATGGCTGCGGAGAGACCTGCTGCTGGTGAGACCAAGAGGAAGAAAATGGGAAATACCCAATGTGTCTGCAAAGAAAAGGAACCCAAAGAGTCCTTTGATCTCAAGCTTTTGTGGGTTTCTCTTTATTTTGCTTGCTCACGCTCCTTGGAGGATTTCTGGAGGAGCTCCAGAATTCAGCTTTGGTGAAAGCCACCTTCAGACCTATGGGCCACGTCCCCAGTGGGGCTCTGTGTGTGTGGGGAGAGCTCTGGCCATGGGGCAGGCACTGCTGTTTATGTGACTGCCTGGACCAGTTCCTAAAGCGAAGTACCCGAAGCACGGCCAGGCAGATTAAGTGTTTCCCCTACCGAGTGGTATTTGTTGTGATGTAAAGCTGGAATGGTTCCTAGAAAGCATTAAAACACAAATAATATTAACCAGAACCGAGAGAGAACAGCCAGTTGCTCGGAAATGAGAAATATGTTACAGTGAGAATGGGTCAGTAGGAATGAGGTTGCCTGGTTTCTACTACTAAATCCTTCGAGAGCCTCGGTGAAGCCTGGTCCAGYAGGACAGGGCATGAACAAGGCGCTTGTCCGCACCGGGGTGGGACTGGGAGGCTTCGACTGCGGGCGATGCTGCTGAAATGGAGCATACTGGGCAAGGCTGGTCCTGCCTGAGGACCCTGAGATTGTGGGTTGCGGAGTCAGTCCCTCTGACTCAACATATCTGCCCGTCAGCTGGGACTGATCCAGCCCACCCACCCCAGGGAAGCTTAACAAGAGTATTTCTTTGTAAGGCATTTTGGGATCCTGGGAGGTGTCATGCTAATTGCATGCAAAGTGCTGTTCATTGAASGCACCAGCTGTTTGTTTATTGAGATATTTACCTGGATGATAACATCTCCTCCCCTCCCCTCCAATATAAAACGTGCTTGATAACTCACATGAGTGCTTGTAAGGCCAAAGGGACAGTCAGCCCTTTTAATCTGTGCTGTTACGGAATAAATAACCTACTAGGCTAATTCCCTGCAAGCTTGTCCTAATCTCACCTCATCCTCATCTGTGTTCACATGTGCAAGTGCACGCCGTCAGCGGTATGTAATGTGCTTCTGTTTCTCACAGCTTAAACGAGTAAATCCGACAAGACTGAAGCTTTGGAGATGGAAATTGCGTCACGTTGGTGGTCTCGGGCACGTGATTCAGGCGACTGAAGCAYGGCTTGAAAGGGTGGTGCTGGCTTCAAAGAAAGAAACTGCTTCTRTTGAAACTTCACACTATAATTTAAGGAAAACCATGTTTTTCAGGTTTGCTTCATGTTAAATAGATGTGTGCAATCACTTTTGTGTTTCAAAGTATTTAGTTTCTCCAATGGTTTGTGCAAGACTTTCCCACAGCAACCAGGAGAGAAAGAAACTACTGAAAACCACTGATTTTTAAATTTATTCTTATTTTTTTTAACACACTGAAAAGGCAAGCGAGGGGCTTGGCACAAGCATAGGTCCTGAAACTACCTGTATTTTTCTCAAGTCTTACCCTTTATTGATACTTGAATTTGATGTTAGAAAGAGTTCGTTGCTTTGAAATGGGAAGTCACAGCACCCTGCAACTCTCCTCCTCCTGCCTCTTTGTCACTCCTGGTCTTATTTGCTCTGTTGTCMCCTTTGGAGGAAGATGATGTGTTTCCATGCATGGGCTGAGGGAGGGAGGCAGGCTCCCAGTGTGTTTCTGTAATAGAAATCCATATTTAAATGACACAGGCAGTAAACTTTTCTATTTTCTTTTCACTTTTGGATGGTACTTGGTTTTATTCCTGTGGGAGGCGTGTTGAGATGCTGCACTTCCCTGGGGCAGGCTTGCAGCGGTGGCTYTCCTCCTTGCAGTCACTATGTGGTCTCTAATTGTTTCTGTAATCTGCCTGATCAGCAGATATTTTGACATCTGTGTGTTTTGAGAGGGGAAGGCAGGCATTTAGCCTTCAGTTGGAGCAAGGCTTGGCATCACTGTACATCTTGTATTCAATGCAAGACTTGCACAGAGACCCTCTGGTTCAAACCCACTCACYCCTCTGTGTGGGAGTGCAGGTCGGGACTTCTCCCTGGCTCTGCGAGCCCCTGTGCTGCAGGACCCCATTGCACTGGGTGTGGGAGGTCCCAGAGTGGGGGAAGAGCCCTGAAATTGTGTTGCAGCAGGGAACGATGTTGCTTGGTGCCCCTCCACGCAGCAGCCTTGGTAAGCAGCTCCTTTGGTTTTGGCTTTGGGCACAAAGCTGACGAGTCAGGCAGCTCCATTGCTGCTGGAGCCTGTTTCACCATGCTGGGGAGAAGTAATTTAAAAAGCCAGTGTGGGTTTGAATCGGACACCAATCCCAGGCAGAAAGAAGTTGTGGATGCATTGTGAGCATGTGGTTTGCTGTCCTGATCCTTTCCGCTGCCTGCAAAGGACTCAATCTTAAGACCCTGAGATCTTGAATCCAGAGAGATTTCTCATAATAATGTTTTCACCAGGTGGCATCCAAAAGAAAGAGAGGGATTTCAAGATGTAAACATAAAGTCATCCTGCACTGCTGAACAGTGTTGAAGCAAAGTTCAGTTTTGTTCAGTTGGGGCTTCCTCAAATAGAAGGTTGTGTGGAGCCATTGAGCTGGTGGACTCCAAAACCTGGATGCAGCATTTGATGTCTTACTGTGAAGTGTTTCTTCTCCCATGCCAACTTCAGTGCTGAAGAGCTTGTTGATCCCTTATCCAGGTGCTTTGGGAGTGATGAGTAATGCAGGGGAAGGGCCAGGGCTTGGAAAGGATAATGTGCATCACTCTTCTRGGTGAGTAACCCGAGGGGTGGGTGGATGTGGGAGCAGCTAGACTGTAATGTGGGTCATTGAGGAAAGGGGAAGGGTGAGGCCCTCTAACCTAGAGGGGTTTGGGCTCTGCCCCGGGCTAGCAAAATAATCATCAGTGTCAACATCTGGCCCATCAATTTTTCCATTAGAAAGTCAGTTCTTTGTGGGATTTTAATATCTTGGCTATTTCGGATCACACTGAGAAGCAGCATGCTCCCGCGCAGGCACTCAGCATGGATGCTTTAGTTGTTTGCAAMGCCGACATATATAATAATAATTTATTGCATTGCGTTGGTATTGTACAATACTAGCTCAGCCTCAGTCAGATGTACTATGGCAATGATGGCTGCAGAAATGGGCAATGGGCAAAATGGGAAAATCAAGCTCCTACGTAGTAGGAGTTCTTTTCTATCAGATAAGCTGTAGGAACGATGTGCTTGCARTTAACTGGAATAGCAAGAGAGTAGCTGGTGAGGGGAGAGGTTGGGCAAAGGGGCTTTTTTTGGCTGAGGTTCTATTTTGAAACATGAGAGCTCCTTGATGATAAGGCTGGTGCAGATGTCTTTTGATCATTGTAGTCCTTCAGCCCACCTTGTTGGGCAGGACTAAAGACTGCTTTCTGTCACTTTTYGCATCTTTCCTTGCTTTTGGCTCTGTGGTTGCCTATGTGAGACAACGCTGCACTAGCTGCCATTGCGGGGGAATACGTTGGCTTGCATGGTGGTGGCTGTGAGCATAACGTGGGCCAGTAACTCTGGTCCTTTGCGAGTGGTTGGCTGCAGCACCACACCATAACTCTTCTCCTCCATGGCACAGTGAACTGGGAATGTCTGGCCTGGGAATCCAAGACCTCGCTGGGTTTGGCAYGGAGTGTCCTGGGTGGAAAGGGATGCCAGTGGAGTCCTACACCTRTTTTTCTGGTGTCTACTTTATATTGCTCTCCTGGGCCACAGAAGACCCCAGGCATCTGAGACACCAGAAATGATATAGAAATTTAGCAGTTGCAGATGCCCAGTGGTGTGGTGGAAGACTGGGAGGAAATCGCTGTCTTCCTCATGAGTGACATGGAGAGGCGTTGAAACRTGGTGTCCCTTTTGAAGCTGAGAGGCTTTTTGGTTGTGGGTCTGTACGTCATAGAATCATAGAATCATTAAGGTTGGAAAAGACCTTTAAGATCATCGAGTCCAACCGTCAACCCAGCACCCATGCCCACTAAACAATGTTCTGAAGYGCCACATCCACATGTTTTTTGAGCACCTCCAGTGATGGTGACTCCACCGTTTCCCTGGGCAGCCTGTTCCAATGCCTGACTACCCTTTCAGTCCACATGTACGTCTTTGTACATGTGGACAAAACCCTGTGGCGTTTTGAGCCATAACCCCTACCCCACCAGGCAAAGTGGTGGCTCAGAAGGGACCAGTGAAAGGTCCTCCCGGCACCTGCTGTGTGTGCACAGCCCAGGGCTGGTCCGACGTGTGGTCCAGAGCAGACGCAATTGGGCCCAGGGAGATACTATCCTCTTGGACAGATCTGCAACTCCAGTGTGTTGTACAGTGTCTCATCAGCCTTTGCATCACTTACCAAGTCTAAAACCTAGAGCTGACCCTTCATAAAGTCCCTGTCCCAGACAAAGCACTTCCAAACCTCAGGGTGGTTATTTAAAACTCTGGGTGAAGCATTTTGGTCCGTAGGTGGGCACAAAGTTAAGGCAACCTGGTTTGCAGCTAGGCCAAAGAGCCAGAGCTTTCCTGAGGGCATGAACTGCATGTGCATGTGTGTGTATGCAGCATCCCTGCAAAGCAGGATATGGTTTAAGAGAGTATTTCTGTACAGGAAAGCACGTAAGTATATGCTTAAATCCTACGGAAGTCAAAGCAACTTAAGCGCATAYTGAAGTTAATCATGTACTTAAGTGATTTTCTGAGTTGGCCTGGATCTGGAATGGCACATAAGGCTCCCTTGAATTGGGATTCATCACCCTGTTCTCTAGTTCCTTCCCAAGGCAGGTGCTGATTTATTTATTTTTAAGTCTGTCCTTAAAGATGGCCTGTTTTGGCCTTACTGCTTTGCAAGTTTGTGGAAAAGATGATGTGAAAAATTAAAGCGCTCTGAGCAACACAGTCCTTTTGAAATGACTAAGAGAATTTGTACCATTCATTTCAAAAGGGCTCCACATAGCAAGAATAAGTTGGAGTTGAAATGCCGTCTGGTATGATCAGAATGACAGCCTGCTTGAAATTGGTGTGGTGTAATGTGCTACTATAGATTACTTTCCTTTAATTTTTTTTCCTTCCTGAAGTCTTTTGGTGATGAGTGGGATGCTTGCAGCATGGATTTGAATGCGATATTGTGCAATAAGAATAATAAGCAGGTGCATTGTATAATATTTAAGTGGAAAGCTACTGCCTAGAAGGGAAAAGTAATGTGGTTACTGCTGCATCTTTTCCCCATATGAGCATTGTTCCCCAAGCACTTACTGGTCTCCCTGTGCGTGAGGTTTATTTAAGTAAATCCTTATTCAGGTGGATGGGACGCTTTGCTTCTGAATTGATTTTTGTGGTAGAACATTCTACATTTATTACAATAGACGGTGCTAATATATAGGTTCTTCGTAAGGAGACTAACGTTTTGCCTGGAAGTAACAGGATCATTTGATGAATGCTTGAGTGTTGCTAATGAAAAAAGGGGTGGGAGAGGAAATTACCTTTAATAAGAAGTTTAAGTGACATTTTTCTTATAAAATGTCACCGTGTTTGATTTTTCACAGAGAAGAGAAGCCAAAGGTGTTTGCAAGGCAGGTGTGGTGCAGGTGGGTGCCTGAAGACTTGCCGTGGCTACTTTTCTACATGCCTTGGTACTTACCCCATCCTTGCTCTACTGCAAGTTGGTGCTTCCTGGAGCCCGGCAGCCCTGGCCAGCAGCGTCCCTTGCTGTCCGAGAACAGCCCAGCAGATGCAGTCCTCCTGATGTTTCAGCCCATGTTTGCAAAGCGCTGTCTGTTCTTGTGTTTCATGTCCCTGCTCAGCCTGGCCGGGAATGAACCCTTGTCTTGACCTGCCGCATCCTCTGGTAGGAAGGCTGCCAAGTGACTTCCAGCTGAAAACACAGTTTGTTAGGAAAGGGAACGAGTTACTTTTTGGCTTGCCTTTTGGACCTCTGGCCTCCAGACTAGGCAGATCCTCTTTCTAGTCCTTGCTGTAGTAAATCCAACCTTGCCAAGACCAGCAGTGACATTGGATGCTTTTCTGATCGAGTCCTTTCTCCAGTGTTGACCTATACAAAACCTTACAACTTCAGGTCACTCTAAGGAGGGGGTTTGCTCCTGTGAAGGTCCCCAGATGACCCCTTTCACTAAGGAAAGTCTTCAGCTAATGTTTAAAAACCATTTTAAGTCCCACTAATACAAATGGTAGTTTAGCAAGAGGAGGACATAGTCTTGGGGCTTTCATGTCCACGTATGATGTGGTGCTGAAGGCTTGTTTGCGCAATGCTGACATCTCCTAGCTGTCAACACTGATGAATGTTTCTTTGCTTCAGATGTCCATTTGTTTTTATCAGAGCACTAGTGCAAAAGTGGACTTGTCAATCTAAAAGGAGGACCCTAGACTATCTTTTGAGAACCAAGGAAGTTGGCAGAAACTGGAAGGTGCCAGTTTTGAACTACTGAGAAGTGCTGTTCAGGAGTGTCCAGTCTCTCAGAGAAGCGGCAGCTCACAGGTCCCCTTAGCTCCTCATGACTTACATATGCTAAAATGGGAACAAAACCCCAAAGCTTTGAGGTGTCACCCCAGAAGGGTGGTTGGTTCCTCATTTAGTGAGGAAAGACTTGGGTTCTTGGGAGCATGTGTCTGTGATAGGCTGGAAAATGGGGCAAACGTGAGTTCTTTCCTTGACTCTCTGACAACCCACTGCTGCTCCGGGTGCCTAAATTTCCTTCTCTGGAAATGCAGTAATAGTTTACTGTAGGTGTGTTATGACATTTGTAATGAACGTGTTTGTGCATTCTGTAGGTACAAAGCTTTAAGTCCTTGGTGGGATCAATATATTAGCGTGTTTAACCTGATAAATTCTGACAATGCTCTGAAGCAAATTCTAGAGCTGTTTTAGTCCACGAGGGGTACTGGTTCCAGTGTTGACTTCCACCCTGAGCTGCAGCTGGTTATTTCACTGAGACTTTGAAGCTCTGGAAGTGGATCTGCTCTGAAAGGAGATCACCCTCCTCCTTGGCGTGTCAGCAGCATCTCAACTGTTAACAGAGAAATATGGGCTTATGTCAGAGGAGATGAGGGGGGAATGGATTTGAACTGAATAAATTTTTGGAGGAGTGTATGCAGGTAGCCCATCCTGATTTCACTCAGGTGTTTGTTGGTAGTCTCTTAAGGGAAGGCAGCACTCAGCAGTTGCCTGATTTTGGCCATTTGGGGTGTCTGAGCAGATGGGAATTTTTCTACTGGAGCTGGAAGTGCAGGTTTTTAAGAGAAGGAGCAGCCCCGCGTGACACCAGCCGTAGCACTGATCCCCATCTGCCTGTGCAGGGATGGACATTACTTGCACCCAAAAAGCTGTGATGTAGAGGGCCACAAATTCTGGGGCGAAAGGGGGAATCTTTCTCAATACAATTGTCCTATGTAGGATAAAGACTGTAGCATTTATTTGTCAGGATAGGATCTGAATCATCCAAGTGCAAATTTCCGTGCAGTGCATTTTGGCSATTTCTGGAAAAGACCCTCCATGGGCTCCACCTCCTGTTCACGGGTAGCTGGGTGACACTCTGTTGTTTCTGCCTCTGATAAAGGTTACGAGTGATGTGGTTAAAAGTATGATTGATTGCAATGAGCTGAAACTTTTCTGGGATTAGCTTGGGGTCTTGGGGGTGAGTTACTGCTCTGTACATCCTCGCTCCCTTTTCCAGCTCCACCATGAGCTCTCTTCCTTCAGAAGAACTCTCTTTTGCCATTTGCCTTATGGCCACAGCATCTTCCTTGCTGGCTTGCACTTGCTCAGCTCCTCCTGGTCCCATGCACTTTCCCTAAGCCCCAGCCCGTTTGCCTCCTGCCAGGCTGTACCTGATGCAGCCGTCATCCCACATCCTTCAAGCATTCCCTTCTTTTCCATCCAGGAGTGAGTGTGATGGGGCAGCGCGGCTCCGAACTTCACCTCTTGGGTTGTTTTTTTTTTTCTTTTCTGTTTTTGTTGTTGGGTTTTTTTTTGTGCGTGGCTTGTTGTTCTTGTGCTTCCATTTCTCCTGTCTGCAAAGTGGGGATAATGCTTCCCTTCGTGGGGCTGCGAGGCTGCAGGGAGGTGCAGCGTTATCACAGCTGAACATTGGCTGAGCTGCGGTGACCGTGAGTGCTCCCAGCCTGATGCAGACGTGGGGCAAAGCGCTTCGGCTGAAACCACCGAGAAGTCACTTCACCCAAATTTGTTAAGCYGCGGTGACTTTTGGTTGCAGTCACCTTGGTATTCAGAAAGTGCTCTGGTGCCTGAGAAAGAAAGTGTATTGTGGGGTTTATTAGTTTAAAATTAAATGTTTTCGAAATACTGGAGACTTCTGCTGGGAAAAAGAAAGGTGGTTTTTGTTTTCTTATGCTATCAAACCAGCCCTGGACACGGTGCAGAGAGCTGCGTGGTTGCTGGGGACTTGCCACTTTAGCTGTGATATTTTTGCAGACACAGCGTCAAGTACAATTCCGTTGAAGCCSTTCATAGCCCTACAGTGAAGGGAAATTATAAAGGGTTTGCACAGCCTGGCTTGGAGTTTCTGAGCTTATGAAAATGAACAGTGTAAAATGTTCTTGGCAGGTTTTTGAGAGCAGCTGTCTAGACACATGCATTGTCATATAACGACAGATCTTCATTCGGGTTGGGCATCATCATCCTTCATTACAGCAGCAAAAACTTACCTGAATCCACCGTTCTGTCTCCAAAAATGGTGAAGACATTTTCTGTCAAAGAAATAGTCACATCCCTGTTAAGGGAGCTTCGGTCCTTTATGGAAAACGATTCTGCATCCATCCCAGAGCAAGAACGGGGCTSAGATCTGTTGGGTGCTCCCACTGTTGCTTTTAGTGCTGGGGTGCTGCAGCCATGAGGACCAAATTTGTCCCGTGTGTCCCCATGGGAAACACTGGAGGAATCTGAATCTGTTGTCTTGGGTGCAGATGACCACTGTTGTGTTGGGAGGTTGGCTCTGGAGCATCGCAGCTCTGTGGTAGCTGCAGGAATTTGTTGCCTAGAGCATATCTGTGTGGATATCCTCTGGTCATTGGGTTTATACCAGTGTAGTGCAAAGAAGGCGGCTTTGGTTGATGGGTCAGGTTTGGGTTGATTTTGAAGGCCAAGCCTTCTGCAGTGGTGGAAGAGCTATAGGTGTGGCTGTGTTTGGCTGAGAGGAAAACTTTGCCTTCCCGCAGTGCTGCGGCTGCGCTCGCTTTCTTTTGTTGTTCAAAGGCAAAAGCAACAGTGAMAGAAAAGAAGTAAAAAAAAATCCCAAACTCCAAAGCTTCTGGGCAACTGGACTACACACCTGTGAGGACAGAAACACTGTTGAGAAAAAGCAAGTGTGAGCCTTGTGTGTGATATTTTTTGCCCGAAAAGGACTTGTGGTGTTCAGTAGCTTTGCAGTGAACGTAGATGATTTCCCTGGAAATGTCATCTTTGTTTTTTATCCCATCTTGATGGAGGTGAAAGGTGCCAAGCTTAAAACCATGGCAATTTTCATGGTAGTGATGGTAAAAACAGATGGTGAAAGATCATCTCTTTTTTGCTGAATATGGACCTCCTGTCTCTGTGCCCCCCAAAACTGGAGGGGAGCAGTGGGTCCCGCTGTTCGTGCTGAGATGGTGGGAGGTCCTGCACGGGCATCAGGGTCAGCTGCTCCTCATGGCCACCCTCCCTGGGCTGGGGGCTGCCCCTGCTCAGGATTTTGGAGTGTGAAGAGTCACTCATCCTTGGAGACCTGGAGAAACAGCTTTGAATGTCTATTTTGCCTGCTCCCATTCTGTTTGTTGGCTCATGTGCAGCACGGAGGTGATTCCTTATTTTTTAATATTTTTTTTTTTTTTCTCTTCTGCTTCCCAGGGCTTTTGAGGCCCCCGTGTAGCCCCTGGTCCCCGTAGGGGTTCCTGTGGGGGTCCGGGGGTCTCTCCCCTTGGGAAGGGCTGGGCTTGCAACCCGCCTGATTGCCAAACTTGTGCCTAGTCGGTGGTTTGGCTGCGGAGATTTGACTGTCTCGGTGAGCTGCCAGTGCTTGAAAAGAAAGAGGGGCATGTTCTGTATCAGGAAGAGGGGGAAAGAGAAGGGAGATAGTTTTCTTCTTTCTCATGACTTTATTGCTTTTAATTCTTATAAAGAAGAGAAAGTAGGTTCAAAGCTCAGCGTTATTGACCAAGCCCTCAAAGGCAATGACTATTGTATCGAGACGTGACAAACTGAGGCTTCCCACTGGCTCCTGATCCCGTTCTCATCCCGGCTGGCGGCAGGCCTGCTGCGGGCAGGCGTCGGGGCACGCAGCCTTTTCAGGAATCATCGGTCAGCCAGCTCACCTCCAAGAAACGCGGGCACGCTTCTGCTTGGCTCTTGTGTGCGGCCGCATGGGTCTGCTGATCCTCCCCACCTCTTGCCCCTSCACCTCCTCCAGCTGCTCGGCGAGGACCGGTGCCTCCTGAGAAGTTCCAGGCACATTAGTCATTTATTGCAAGACTTTTTTTCTTTTCCTTTTTTTCTTTAATGCCGTAGCATTTAGGCAGCAGGAGCGAGGAAGGTTTCCAAGCCGTCTGCTTGGAGCAGGGTGGTTGCAGAGCACCTACTCTGGGGCAGGAGGTGACACCCCATGGGGGACCAACGGTGGCTGGTGCTGAGCCACAGGGCACTGGGTCCCTTCCCGTGGGTAAGGAACAAATATACTTGGCGGGGGGCATGTGTGGGCCTGTTGGCAGCAGGGAAGGAAGCATTCACTTTTGCTCCTCACGGCACACAACTTTTCTTGCTAATCATTCCAGCCCACAGGAATTTTTTATTTTACTGATTTTTTGGTGGTGGTGGTTTTTTCGTTCATTCGTTCTTTGTT